>JACBFG010000031.1:239877-440644 GCA_013435955.1 Diaporthe sp. HANT25 | reverse complement strand
GGGGGGGGGGGGAAGGTTTTGCCTAGGGGGCTTAAGAACGCCGAACTTGGTATACCATTGGCGATGTGTGACACATAGAGGTTCTTGCATCACAATATCCCTCGACTTGCATTGCCTTGCGCATTTAGAATTGCTGAAATAGCTCCCATGAAATGCAGTCATATCGGAGCTACCGCAGCGATCAGTGCTTGATTCTCTCAATGCCCGCGGCGATCATGCAAGCATGAATCGAACAAAACGTCCAGCAATTGAATTTTCGACGCGACTCCATACCAATAACAGCTGTTATAGCTTAAACCTGTCTCATTTCTATTGCACCTAGATGAAGGCAATTCGCGTCTATGACCAACCCAAAGCTGTAAGGCCGTGGAAGCTCCATCGGAGGATAGTGATGGCGGCATCCAAGATCCCACGTTTCATAAACATCACATCCTGCAGCGATTGAGTTAATATACTGTGGCGCTCATGTGTTTCATCTATCAGCTTGGGGTGGCAAGAATGGGGAACCGCCATTGAAGATGGGGAAAGCCACTCTAATTACGATAAGCTGCAGCATGCCGCCCGGGATGCCGGAGCTCAAGGATGGGGGCTGACGGGCGACTTGAGGTGTGGCTGGCACGGGACCATGCAGTAGTACGCCTTAGAAACTCACTGTAACGAGCAGATCGGGACACGGGCGTCGGGTTGAAGGTGAGGGGATGAAGCTGCCTATCAACTCTCTCCCTTGCATCCGGCATGGCTTAGGGGGCAAACCTTCAGGGGTGGGGAAATATCTATTATGCCTCAGCTTGACTTCGAGATCTTGATGCTGAAGCGATGTTTTGAAGCTCACACTGGACTCCATGGACGATCTGCTATGAGAATATGCCACTTCCTATCCTCCCCAAGGCGCCATCGCAAAGCTCAGTGCCACCAGCACCAGCATCGTCTCACGATGCTCAGAAACTCGGGCTCCTCATCGGATCAGTCTACAACTCGTCGGAAATAGTGTTCTATCTGAACGGACGGCGTACAGTACTCACCAACCCAAATCCACAATGGACACTGCTGGACTACCTCCGGTCCCGACCGGGGCTCAGGGGCACCAAGCTTGGCTGTGGCGAAGGTGGATGTGGTGCTTGCACAGTGGTGATGCAAGTTGGCCAGGAGGCTCCTAAACGACGAATAAAGCATATATCCATCAACGCATGTTTGTTTCCGCTACTGGGATGTGAAGGAAAGCACATAATCACGGTGGAGGGTATTGGCTCTGTTGCCAGCCCACATCCACTGCAAGAGAGGATGGCCAAGATGCACGGAAGCCAGTGTGGCTTCTGTACGCCGGGGATCGTGATGAGTTTATATGCCCTGGTCAGAAATGCGTGGGACCCGGACGAGAATGTGTTCAGGCTGAGTGAGAAAGACGTGGAGCTAGAAGGAGCACTGGATGGGAACTTGTGCCGATGCACCGGTTACAAGACTATATTGGAGGCGGCAAAAACATTCGTCACCAAAGATCTCAAAGGGAAGGTTGCGGAAAGCAGAGGAGAGGATGATCTTACGGCCGATATCGAGGAAGACATGAGCCCGGCGGCAGTCAGTCAAATCTCAACATCACTACCCTCCTGCGGTCGACCAGGTGGATGTTGCAGAGATAAACCAGGAAGTTCTTGCGGCAGCAGCGCTACCAAAGACCGTTCATCGTCTTCGGAAAGCCTCGAGAAGCTCAACAGTCATTCTTCGGAGAACGACTCAACAGACGAGAGCGCACCGTCCCTCGGCACTTCGGTCTCGAGCCAAGACAACCTCAAATCCAACCCCGTGCTCGAACTTGGCGGCACAGTGACCACTCAGCCTAACCACTACAATTTCCAGCCATACGAGCCTGGAACAGACCTCATTTTCCCACCGTCTCTGTGGAAGCATGAGCGCAAGCCAATCTGCTACGGAGACACCTCAATGCTCTGGTTCAGGCCGACAACGCTCGCCCAGCTCCTGGAGATCAAGTCCATATACCCACCTGCAAAACTAGTTAGCGGGGCCAGTGAGGTTGTGATCGAGCAGCGATTCAAGCTCGTCGACTACCCCGTCATGGTGTACGTTGGGGATATAGAAGAGCTCCGGAGCCGAGCTCCGGTCCGGACCGATGCTTCGGAGACAAAATGGCAGAGTTTGAATGAGGTTGTGCTTCCTGCCAACGTTCCGTTGACCGAGGTGGAAAGACTCTGCAAAGAGGCGCGGAAACACATTGGGAAACGAGCACAAGTGCTGGAGGCATTGCGCAAACAGCTGCGGTACTTCGGGGGCAGACAAATCCGGAATGTTGCGACACTGGCAGGCAACATCGCCACTGCCAGTCCCATCTCAGATGCACTTCCAGTGCTGATGGCTTCCGGGGCCAGTGTCACCATCAGGAGACTGGACAAGGACACCGGAGGCGTAGCCGAGGAAGAGGTGCCGCTTCCAAAATTTGTGAAGGGATACCGACGGACAACCTTGACCGAGGAGATGCAGGATGGAGTTCTTACTGCGGTTCGGATCCCATTACCGCCTCTGAAAGGCGACGGAAAGGACGTCATCAAAGCATATAAGCAAGCTAAACGCAAGGAGGATGACATCGCCATCGTGACCGCGTGCTTTCGCATACGGCTGGATGACTCGGGGCTTGTGGACGATGCGGTCTTCTCCTATGGAGGAATGGCGCCAACGACAAGACTGGCCCCGGAAACACAAAACTTACTCAAAGGCTCACTCTGGTCCGACCACTCAACACTTGAAAAGGGGATCGATTCGCTCCAGAAAGAACTCTGGCTGCCATTCGACGTCCCCGGAGGAATGGCTCAGTACAGAACCACGCTGTCCTGCTCGCTTTTCCTGCGATTCTGGCACGAGTCGCTGCGGGACCTTGGACTTTCCGTGGAATCGACAGAACATGTCTCCGAGCTCGAACATAGTCTCTCTTCTGGTACGCGGGACATGCCAGCCCTGGCTGCGAATGCTGTGACGAGCAATGCGTCCACGATGGGGAAGCCAGTCCCGCACCTGTCGTCTCTTGCCCAGACGACTGGCCAGGCAGAGTACGTTGATGACATCCCACCACAATCCGAAGAACTATTCTGCGGACTGGTCCTCTCAACCCGCTCCCATGCTCGCATCGTCTCTATCGACTGGTCTCCCGCGCTAGAATCGCCAGGTGTGGTAGGCCATTTGGACCATCACAGCCTCTCTTCACCTGACCTCAACATGTGGGGCAGTCTCAAACACGACGAGCGTTTCTTCGCAACAGACACTGTTGAAAGCCACGGTCAGGTCATCGGTGTAGTGCTCGCTGACTCGCAATTGGGCGCGAGGGCAGCCGCGAGAAAGGTGAAGATCGAGTATGAGGACCTGCCTGCGTTGATCACCATCGACCAGGCGATCGCGGCCGGAAGCTTTTTCACATATGGGAAAGAGTTGCGCAAGGGCGACTCGGCCTTGAAGCAGGATCTGAGCGGGCCATTTGCTGCATGTGACCGCGTTTTTGAGGGAACAACACGTCTCGGTGGACAAGAACAGTTTTACCTGGAAACAAATGCAGCGCTTGCCATCCCGAAGAGCGAGGACGGCCAGATGGATGTCTGGTCAAGTACCCAGAACACGTGAGTCACTTGCCCCACGTAATTCTCTCCATTCTTTTCCTGACACATGGAATAGTATGGAAACGCAAACATTCGTCTCCCAGATCCTCACGGTGCCAAACCATAAGATCAACGTCCGGGTCAAGCGCCTAGGTGGTGGTTTCGGTGGGAAGGAATCTCGCCCTGTACCTATCGCCTGTTACTGCGCCCTCGCGGCAGCCAAGCACAACCGCCCGGTGCGCGTCATGCTCACCCGCGAGGAGGACATGGCGACGACGGGCCAGCGCCACCCGTTCAAGGCGACGTGGCGGATCGGCGTCACTAATGAAGGCAAGCTGATGGTCCTCGAGGCCGACTTGTACAACAACGCTGGTTTCAGCGTGGATATGTCCACAGCTGTCATGGATCGAGCCCTGACACATGTCGATAACTGCTATGAGATCCCGAATGTCTGGGTGCGTGGTCACGTCTGCAAGACAAACACGCACAGCAACACTGCCTTCCGCGGGTTCGGTGGGCCGCAGGGCATGTTCATCACTGAGAGCATAATATCTGCGGTGGCTGAGGGTCTCGATATTCCTGTCGATGAGATCCGTCGCAGGAATCTCTACGTCGAGGGGCAGCGGACACCCTTCCTGCAGCATATCAACGAAGACTGGCACGTGCCCACTATGCTCGAACAGGTACGCCGCAACGCACAGTTCGACGCCCGCAAGAAAGCCATAGATGCATACAACAGCGATCCCAGGAATCGCTGGAGGAAGAAAGGGATAGCCATGATTCCCACCAAGTTCGGCCTCTCATTCGCCACGGCGCTGCATCTCAACCAAGCCTCCGCATACGTGCAGATCTACACGGACGGGACGGTCCTGCTCTCGCATGGCGGCACGGAGATGGGGCAGGGCCTGTACACCAAGATGTGCCAGGTAGCGTCGGCGGAGCTCGGGGTGCCGCTCCGGGACGTGTACACGAGCGACAGCTCGACGTTTTCCATTGCCAACGCATCACCGACGGCGGCGAGTTCGGGCAGCGACCTGAACGGCATGGCGGTCAAAGCTGCTTGTGAGAAATTAGCCGAGAGGCTGAAGCCCTACCGTCAGGAGCTGGGAGCGAATGCCACCATGAAGGAGCTGGCGATGGCGGCATATCGTGACCGCGTGAGTCTGATAGCAAGCGGATTCTGGAGTAAGCGGTCTTACCTTTGCCAAAAGCCCCGATGCCACTATACTGACAGAATGAGCAGAAATGCCGAGGATTGGATATGTCTGGAATGAATTTGAGAACCTGGACCCGAAGCCGATGTACTACTACTGGACTCAGGGAGTCGCAGTGACCGAAGTCGAATTGGACGTCTTGACCGGTGACCACCATGTGTTGAGAACAGACATCATGATGGTAAGTTTGGCCTGGTCTGCAACGCCCCTCGAGGTCTCGTGCTAAACTGAGCCAGGATGTTGGCAACTCAATAAACCCCGGCCTCGATTATGGCCAAATCGAAGGGGCATTCATCCAGGGCCAAGGCCTCTTCACCCTCGAAGAATCCCTGTGGAATTCCAAGACGGGCTGCCTGTCGACAACCGGCCCAGGGACGTACAAAATCCCAGGATTCGGCGACATCCCTCGTGAGTTCAACGTCAGCATGTTAAAGCATGACACCGAAGGCAACCCCATCAGCTGGAAGCACCTGCGGTCGATCGCGAGCAGCAAGGGGGTCGGCGAGCCACCGTTGTTCTTGGGCTCGACGGTGTTCTTTGCGCTGAGGGAGGCTGTCAGGGCCGCCAGGAAACAGAACGGGCTTGGCGACAGTGGTTTGGTGCTGGACAGCCCGGCGACTGCAGAAGCTCTGAGATGTGCGGTTGGGGACCAGCTGAGCAGGAAATGTGTTGTTGATCAGGTGAAGGAGCAGGGACCATTCTTTGTAAGGGCATCTTAAGATTGAGTAACGTGTATCAAACCACGGCCGGTTTCGGACGCGAATTGGAGACGCATTCTGGTTTGAAGACAGTAGAATTGTGGACTTCTGCATCGCGAGTTCCAGACAAGACATCATTGCATTGGTCAATACATAGCTATGATATGGATAACCAGAGCCGAAATATCGCCAGCTCACAGCGCGTTCGAGGGCTCCTACCTCCACAGTTTCTTGGTCGTCATTCGTCCCCACCCCCACAAGTGATTACGCAGGGAAGACTCAGGGGTGCTCCACGGCTCTAATAAGCCTTTACCAAGAAAGCGGATATTCATATCTACCAGAACGGATGGTATATCCGTACAAATATATATACAGGGGGTTACTACTAAATGCTATTATACTATAAGACCAGAGTAATTTAGGACCTATACCATTACAATAATATAAAGAAAACAAGATCTGACTTAATAGAAGGGGTTTTAGATAGTAAAATAATTAATTCTAATAAGTAATTAGTCAATTAAGCAATTTGTTAATATAGGGTGGTAATATAAAGTTTGGTAGTAATGGAGGCTATATATGGTACTGGTAATTATAGCTATAAAAGGCATTATAGGGTAATAAGCTAAAACCTAAAGGCAAATAGCAAGCCCTAATTAGCTATAGCTACTAGGTAGTAAGCTAGAGTTAAATGGCAGTCTTTGATTGGCTATGGCTACTTAGTTAGCAACTTGTATGGATGTACCATCTGTTTTGGTGGATGCGAATATCTGCTTTCTTTACTAAAGGCAGTAACCCGAGCTTACCGTCGGCATATGGGGACCTGTGGTGGTGCTCTGTGGGGAATATGACAGACGTATGTGCGGGGGAACAGCGTCTTCCCCATAAACCCCAAGCAGTGGCAGTGGGCTTGTGGCCGGGGGCGACCGCGAGATTCGGGCAGAGCTCATCCGATGGTGTAGGTGCTGAGAGACTTTCGGATCGACAAATGGTTGGTGCTTGATGGATATAAGCTTCGATCTGCCGCCTTGGGTGTCACTCCGGTAGATGAGATTAGTGCCGCCAATACCATTACCGCCAGCATCATCGTCGCGTTCAACGCGAATCGCCGTTCAAGATGAATCCCAACGCGACTTCCACAGAGGAACCACTCCCGGACAAGGAAGGGCTGGAGACTGCAAAACCAGGGAAAGCCTCTCAAGACACCACTCGCGTCACACACATCGAGCACTTCGAAAATGAAGACCCATCGCAGCACAAGGCCCGCACGACAAGGCTCCTGCGCAAGATCGACCTGCACCTCCTCCCATTCCTGATCGTAATGTACCTGCTCAACTTTCTGGACCGCTCGAACCTCGCGCAGGCGCGTCAGGGCTCGCTGGAGTCGGACCTGGGTATGAAGGGCACAGACTTCAACCTGGCCACGTCCATCTTCTTTGTGGGCTACCTGTTGATGCAGCTGCCATCCAACATGCTCATTACGCGCGTGCAGCCGCGGATGTATTTGAGCTCGGCAATGGCGTTGTGGGGAGTCGTCAGCACATGCAATGCCGCGGCGCACTCGTTCGGCGCGCTGGTTGCCATCAGGTTCTTCCTTGGCTTTGTCGAGGCGCCGTTCTTCCCAGGAGCCATTTTTTTAATGAGCTCTTGGTATACGCGCGCAGAACTGGTGCGGCGCATAGCCTGGTTTTACTCTGGCAATGCCCTTGCCAACATGTTTGGTGGCCTGCTCGCAGCTGGCATTTTGGGAAACCTGGATGGAGATATGGGATTGGCCAGCTGGAGGTGGCTGTTCATCATCGTGAGCTCCCCGATTCATGCAAGCCGAGACCGAAAACTGACTGTTGATTTCTGTTCGTAGGAGGGTGTAATCACGATCGGCATAGCTATCCTCTCTGGCTTCTTTCTTCCGAATTACCCAGCCACAACACCCTGGCTGACCGACGAGGAGAAACACTTTGCAGCTTGGCGCCTGCTGTCCGACATTAACGAGGAGGATGAGCGGCATGCGCAATCCACCATGGCCGGACTCAAGATGGCTCTGGCAGACTACCGGCTGTATCTGTTTGTGCTTCTGCAGCACATCAGCCTCCTCAGCCAGACCTTCCAATACTTCTTCCCTTCTATCGTCGGAACGTTAGGATATGGAAGCATCGACACGCTTTGGCTGACGGCTCCAGTCTGGGTAAGCACTGTCCCTCTTGAAACATGGTGGCATGTACTTCTTGCTGACGAGGCCTCCCAAGTTCGCGACGTTCCTCGTCTCCATCTTCGTGACTTGGACGTCATCTAGGACAAAGGACAGATCGATCCACATTGTTTGCCTGATGCTCGTCGCAGCGGTCGGGAACGCCATTGCAACAGGCACGACAAACATAGGAGCGCGTTTCTTCGCAATGTTCCTCATGCCGATGGGTGCAGTCTCCGCTTGTAAGTCCATCTGTCCCAACCTTCGCGGAATAAGCCGCATTCTCCAGAAGCAAAGACCGAAATGATATCTGACATATCATCTCATATGGATAGACCAGATCATTGTTTCCTGGGTAGCCAACTCGTTCCCGCGGCCCCTGGTCAAGCGCTCCATCTCGATCGCCATCGCAAATATGATCGGCAACACGGCCACCATTTACGGCTCGTATATGTACCCGGCTACAGCAGCCCCACGGTATATTCCAGGAGGGACTGCAAATACTGTTATCTGTCTCATGGTCGCGCTCCTGGCGTTGGTCCTGCGGTTTGTGCATGTGAAGGAGAACAAGGAGCTGGAGAGATTGGAAGACCGGCAGCTTGCAGATGGCGGCCAGGCTGGAAATGGAGGCAGTGGGGAAAGGAGGGCGACTGGCTTCAGATATGTGTATTGAGCAGTGCAAAAGGAATCGCATTTGCGCCAGATATGCTCTCCGAACAATTTACTTGGGATGCGTCTCATTGAGCTCACGGCCTGCGCCAGTGTTGGTGAAAGTCCATGCGCAGCTTGCGTGCATTGCAGGATGCGCTTCCGCCGGGGCGCCGCCAGGGCGTCCGGACTCGGATCTGCTGCATCTGAACAGATCGTTAAGCCAAGGCGAGCGTGGTTTCTTTTTCTCGCCCCTACATGAGAAAACCAAGGCGATTGCGCGGCGCCTCGGCTCAGTCCCGATGCTTCCAAGCGAGCGCCTCTGCACATCACCCATGCGTGCTTGATGCAGCTCCGATACGCCTGCAGGATCATGACAGGGGGGCAGCACCCAGCGGCCGGAGACGCCCTCTTTTGCCAGCTCGTCGGTCGTGTAACCAGCAAGGACGGCTGCAGTTCCCCTTCACGTTCTCTGCAAACCAGGGCATGTGATATGTCTGATATGGCTTCGGCAAGACTCGACCTCGCGCGATTCTGAGCTGTGTTGCCCAGCCGAAGGGTTGCAGACATGAGCCTACCGGTGAGCACGCGCATGCAAAAGCAATGTGCACCGACCGATGACGGTTTCTCTCAAACAATCAGATCCTCAATCTTCCACACCTCAAAACACCGCGCGAGATCTAGGCCAGAAAAAATAAGAATGGACTGAGACCCATTGGCGACGATGAGTCTGGAGGATGCTTTCGTCGTCTCAGCACCCCTGTGGCCGTTAGCTTCGCGTTGCTTTTGCTTCCATCGATCGCTCAACCTCCTCTTCTCAAGTTTTCATCCTCTTCTTGAAAGAGCCATGTTTCAAAGCGTCCTTTTCTGGACTGTCCGTCTCCTCTCTCGCCTTCGACTTGTAGCTCGTGTGCGAGCCAGATTGAGACTATGCTCAACCTCGAAATGCAACCCGGAGCGCGCATTGCTCTCCCCGAGCGAGGCAGCTCTTTACCGCCGCTGCATGTTCACGCTTCTCAGCCTCTTCACGACGTATCTCCTTCAAGTCGTCCTCCAGATGTGGTGATGGAGCCAAGAACACTCAGAAAGTTTCCTTGGACACGCCTCCCACAGCACATACAGCAGCGGATTCTGTCGTACGCAGTCCTCCCGGATGGCGCCGGCACGCCTCTGATAATTGGGGATCCAGATCACAGCACACATCTTCGAGAGATCGCAGTGCCGGTTTTACTTGCTCTTGGTTCATGGTCAGCCTACTTTAATGGCTTGCGCGTCTTGTACCGTGCCGTGCACATGGATGTCTGCGCTCATCGCCGCAGCTCAATGAACTTCCTGACCTCACAACGCACCGTTGGTCCCAGGAGCCTGGTGGTGAAATTGCGCATGACCATCGACATTAAGAAAAGCTTGCCGCTTTTCGACACGGGCTTCACGATTAGGCAGTCAAAAGGAAAGCTAATCAAGATGAATATCCCTACTGCGCTGCGATGCATGAAGGTGCACGGTAGGCTCTCTGAGGTCGAACTCCTTATCGACAGCATGGCAGCAACGGCTGAGCCAAAGCATGAAGTGCCAGAGAATTACCTCCCTATGGCGGAGATCCAGCTTGTCAACCGGAGCGTTCTGCAGAAGTGGGATAATCATGTGCCCCCATCGCGCCTGGGGATACACTCCGATATCAATCAGACAGATACCGTGATCGCGCCTGCCTTTCTCGCCTGTCGGGCATGGCAATCAGGCTTACTCCCCTTGCTCGAAGACGGCACGTTCCACAAGGGCGTATCCCTCGGCTTACTGCTCAAAGGAAACCGTCCCGACCAGAAGCGAGCCGCGGGAGAGGACGAAGGGGCCACAATTTCTTCCATCGATGGAATCAGCCTAATGCGATACTGGATTGGCAGTACGATCGTGGAGTTGCTGGACGAAACCTTGCAACTCACATCCTGGACCGATCCCTTTGAGCTGTCGCAGCGAGCCGATGATCTTGACGGGACTTCTTCCAGCGTGGCAGACTATCTGAGTGAGCCCTTGCTCCAAGAGAATTCAGTGATTGACTCGATCGAGCATGAGAGCGACATGACAGTGTCGACTGCCAAGGCTAACAATACCCTGGTTGTATCTGCCCGGATGAGTGGGGAGGCCAAATACGAAGACGCTTATCGCGTTATGAACTTGCAAAAGCGGCAGGATGACCCTCGCCAAGGGTGCAGCACCCGCAGCGGTGCCCCTGGGCCGTCCAAAGGCTACAATGTACCCTCCGATGACGAGAGCCTGAGCGACGAAGTCGAAATGAGCACCCTCCATCAGAGATTTGGCGTGGGTTCCAGGGTTTGCAAAAGCATGTCTTCGGTCTCTCCCAGTTCCTCGGAGTCTCCTCCAAGCTCAGCACTGATCGGCGGTATCGCATCGCCAAGCTCGAATCCAGATATCGAAGCACACTGGATGATTTCTAGGTCAGGCTCGTTGGCCGAGGACCATCATACCGACTCAAGTGTCGCATGTCCAGCAAAGAATAATTCTGGATTTGACCAAAGAGGAGACGAGGCCCACAAGCGCTGATGCTAGATGTCCGAGCACTGCACGAACAACCTTTAGCGGGGGAGCTTGATGCTTGCTCGATTTCCGTGTTTTAGAATGTGCCAGCCAGTTTGAGCACCTGGCGGGATACGAGGGAGGACCTTCCTGTGAGACGAGTCCGCTATGAGGTTTCAAGGCTCGTGGCACAGTACTAGGCGTGCGCGCGAAGCCGAGGACAAGCAGCTGGAATCGTTATAAAGACTTGAGGCCGAGACATGGAAGGGGAAGCGGTGTTTCTGTCTAATCACCCAGTCCCATGCTTGTGTTTTCCTTTGTTCTGCTTGATCGTTTCTGAGTTTTGCCACGTAAGAATCTCTTTTAGAAGGACTAGCAATGGAAGTTGTCAGGCGCAAGAAAACGCGGGCTGTCTTTTCTCAGAAGGCGATACGACGCCAGATACCGTCTGTCTTTCGTGCACAAGGAAAAAATGGCAGGGAGGACCGCGATTAGCGCTTCGATTTGGTTGACATATCGGTGTTGTATTTGCACTTTTCTATGGGTGATGGTCAGGGCACGCTCGTGCATGCTGGGCAAGCCGACATGCCTGTCGGCCGACGTCTCCCTCCATCTGTGGAGACATTCACTGGCTGTGCTCCACACTCTCAACAATTTGTGTGTTGAATAGTTGTGCGGTGTAGCTGCCGTTGCCCGGGTTGAACTGCCAGAGAGTCATCTGTGGCAACCGTCGGGTGATCTTATCGCGAAGGAGATTCGCCCTTCTCTCCCTCTGCTTCCTCGCCATTTTCCTGGAACAGTGTTTCTTGTGCTGTGAATTGTTAGTAGGACGCTTCTATCATCATCGGGCACGTAGGTGAGCTTACCACTCCAAAGCTCAGAATATACGCCGCCCTGGTCCACCAACTCCCGGTGCGTCCCGCTCTCCGCAACCGTACCGCCCTGCAACACGATGATCAAGTCGGCATCATATATCGTCCTTAGTCGATGTGCCACAAAGACACTAGTCCGGTTCTTTTCCTTCAGGATGGAGTTGATGTTCTGCATCAGGCCTTGCTCCGTGTGAGTGTCGAGTGCGCTGGTAGCCTCGTCGAAGAACAGCAGAGGCGGGTCCTTGAGAAGCAAGCGTGATACTGCAAGACGCTGCTTCTCGCCTCCTGAAATCATCAGACCACGCTCACCAACCTTGGTACTGTAACCATCCTTCAGAGACTCAATTGTGTCATGGATCCGAGCCCGCTTAGCAGCAGCGATAACACGTTCCTCCGGCGCGTTGATGTCACCGTAGCGAATGTTATGCTCAATGGTGTCGTTGAAGAGTGGTGTATCTTGCGGAACAACACCGATGGAGCGTCGCAAGCTGTCAATTTGGACCTGCCGGATGTCTTGATCATCGATGAGGACGCGACCCTCCTGCGCATCATAGTACCGGAACAGCAGTCTCAGCAGAGTCGACTTGCCGCATCCGGAAGGTCCGACGATGGCGACCTTTTTCCCGGCAGGTATTACGAGGTTCAGATTGCGAAGGATAGGCCTGTCCGCATGGTAGCCGAAAGTGACGTTCTCGAAGCGGATTTCACCGCCCTTAGGCAGTGCCAGCGGGCGCGCATTAGGTGGCTCGGTAATGGTGACATTGACTTTTTGGAGGTTGAAGAGAGTCTCCATATCTAACAGACTCTGCCTCAGCTCACGGTACACTGATCCCAGAAAGTTGAGCGGGACTGAGAGCTGGAAAACAAGCTGGTTGATCATGACCAGGTCGCCAACTGTCAGGCTGCCTGTAGCAATGCCGTTGGCGCCGAGATACATCATGGTTGTAAGAGCGGTAGAGAAGATGATGTTCTGTCCCGAGTTGAGGAAGGCGAGAGACGTGGCAACCTTGATCGACGACTTCTCGTACTGCTGCAGTGCTTTGTCGTACCGTGCGATCTCGAATTTCTCGTTGTTGAAATACTTGACTGCCTCGTAGTTGATGAGGGAATCGACGGCGACCGTAGAAGCCTTATTGTCGGCTGCGTTCGTCTGCCTTCGGAATTTGGTCCTCCATGCGGTTGTCCAGATTGTAAAAGCACTGTATGTCGCCATGGTGATCGCGGTAATAGCCGCAAAGGAACCACCGTATTGGTACGTCAGGATACCGCAGACCATTGTGATCTCCAGAGCTGTGGGTATGACGTGGAAGACCATGCTGGTCAGCAGGAAGCTGATACCCTTTGTTCCACGGTCGATGGCCCTCGTCAAACCGCCGGTCTGCTTTGATAAATGGAAGCTCAGGTCCAGCCGCAGCAAGTGGTCGAAGACATCGCACGCCACCTTTCGAATGGCCTTCTGCGCGACAGACGCAAATACTGCGTTCCGCAATTCCTGGAACACGGTGGCCCCTATCCTTGTCGCACCGTATGCGAAAATCATGGTGCTGGCAACCGTGACGACGGTGCCGCCAGTGGAGGCGACGTCGATGTTCATTGCGTCCACGATGCTCTTGAAGTAGAATGGCACCTGGACATTCAGAACTTTGGCACCTACGAGCAGAGACACGGCCAGCCCGACTCGCAGCTTGGTCCCAAAACTGTCCTTGGGCCAGAGGTATTGAGACATTTCTTTTATGATGGCCCAGTCTGCCTTTCGTTGTTCCTGGACTGACTTGTCTATTGGTGCCAGCGGATCGACCGGCGGCTTCGACGCAGGAGTCGTCTTGGTGGAATTGGCTTCGCCATTTTTCTCAGGCTGTTTTGTAGAAGCGCTTGTGGACGCAAGAGGGGAGGTTGAGGTAGAAGCAGAAGTTGTCTTGTTCTGGTGGAGGGGATTCTTCGGAGACTCTCCTAGAGAGCTTGTCGATGAGAACGCTCGTACTCTCGAGGTACTTGAGGTCTGTGGCAGCAGTTGACTGCGTAGATGGTATTGATGGTGGGCGCGCGAGCAGCAGAGGGCGGAGTGGCCTCCCCGCGGGAGCAGGACGGATCGTAATATCATGGCGGTGGTGTTCTTTCTGCCGTGGCCAGCTCGGCTCCCATCTCTCCAGCACCGTTGAGCAGCGTACCTAGAGCTCCATGGTAGGTAATGGCGAGATTGGCTTTGCGTTGTCTGACCGTGTAGGCTGTAAATGCGCGGTTTAGTTGCGGGTGGAAAGGCCGAGGGAATGACGGGCCGGATGACGACGATGTCGCAATGGAGCTCGAGCTCGAGCTTTGGCGGGCCCCATCGAGGGGCACCTGCAGCCTGCAGCTCGGGATCTCGCTCTTGCCCCTGGCCTTGAATGGGCCGGCCCATAAACACCTAACCCTAGCAGGGTCACAAAGAAGGCTGCATGTAGCGTTCTCTCTTTCAACCGTTTTCCCACTCTCTGTCGCTCTGCATGTGCACATCAATTGGAGGCAAAAGTCTTAGGGATGCACTTCTTCCTTCATGATCAGCACCAGCATTCCTATATACTTATCTGTTCGCCAATGTCAACTCTGGGAGGGTAAGTCTTTCACTCTGAACTGTGAGTCTCCCACTTGGCATGCATGCTCATTAAATTCAATTTTCTGTAATGCAATTAATGCACAAGGCTAAGGTGTTCTTGCAAAGGACTCGCCTCTCAAGATTGTCTGCTCTGACATCATGGCTCCCTTGCTACTTTTCTTTCCTTAGCTCCCAAGTTAACATTCGATTTCATCCACGGGCGAAAGCTGTTTCGTACTGCCCCACCACAGAAGGAAGCACACGGTCAAGCCATGTCCGGTGAGCTTGAAGCGTGTCCGAAGCATCTGGGCCGACCCCAGGTCTAATGCCGTTTCTGACAGATTTTGCCCCCTCGTCCGCATTGTCCAACGTAGTACTCACGCCCAAGAGTGCCTGAGCCAGCCCGATGAAGACCTCTTGGACCCCAAACTGTGGAATCCTTGTGTCCTTTACCCCATGGACGGCAAGTTGCGTGGCAGCGTACACAATGTAGTAGAAGCTCAGCTTGCTAAGCTCCGCCATGTCCCGGCCTCTCCACCCAAGATTCTGCCATTCTGGTCCAACTCGGTTTGGCACGTATTCGATTTTGATAGCGGCATCTCCGGAGAACAGGCCCTGGTCGATGCCCTGCTCAGAAGTTAGCTGTTGCACGAGATTTCCCGCCCACAGCTTGGTGTATGCAGGCTTGTCGTAGGTTTCCTGCTGCCACTCCGTCATCACATGGAGGTAAGCTATCTTGCAGTTCTTGCTCAGGTGGACCAGCCCGAACATCGGGACCTCCCCTTCTGGTGTGCTGTCGTCTTGCCATGGGAAGTGAACGGGGATGAGAAGATGGTCAAAGATCTGGCCATATTTCCTCCACGGCTGGAAGAACCCAAGAACACCGACTCTCCACATCTGATCTCCGTATCTCTGACCGAGGCCGTAATGGAGCGGGGTCAGCTCACCATCCTCCGAGCGGATCGCCTTCGCTGAGTTGCTGAATGGCACGAGGCACCACCTTGGCAAGGGCGGCCAGAAGATGTATTCGAATGCGCGACGCTGCTGGCTGAAGGCGAGTTCTCCTTCCAGATGGACCATGCCATCGTAAGCACCTTGAAGCTCCAGGGCAGTCTCTTTTGCTTGAGTGTCCCTGCGCTTACCTTTCCCAACTTGGGACCAAGGCTTCCAGAACCTTGGGCGAACTACTTCTAGGCTTCCGTTCGATGGAGTGCTGGGTTCTTGGTCATCGAGATCAAGCTTTCTCTTCCGAGACCTTGATGGCATTTTTGATCGAGGTACCAAGGGGTTCGTTTGGCCATCGAGATCACGCTTTCTCTTCTGAGGCCTGGAAGGCGATTTTGGTGGAAGGAATGAGTCGTTTGTTTGTTCATCAAGATTGAGCTTTCTCTTTCGAGTTTTGGGCGGCATTTTTGCTGTACGTACTAAGTGGTATGTTTCGAGGTTGAATGCTTCAAGTCACAAAATAACCAATATTTCATGCGCAGATAGGCTCCTTTGCCAGGGTCAATTATTGTTATGCAGATAATCCATTGAAGCCCCTTAACCAGCCTACCGAGGCGCCCTGGTTCTATATGGCGTCCCGGTTTATCTTGGAAATAGTTAGGCGTCGCTCTTGAAATCAGTTTTGCTTTGTTCGCACATGAAAGGCCGGGAAATACAATTAATTACTCTGTTCAAAATAGGGCTGGACCATTGTCCAGAATCCAAATATAGGAAATCTCAGAGATAAAGATAGTAACGAGCGGCAATGCAGACTGGGTACACAATCAGCAGCGGAAAAGGGTGGGCGCCGACCCTATCATGGGCATTGTACAGCCTTGCTCAATTATGGTCTACATGACGAGAGTCGATCGAGGTCCTCCAACTCAATCTCAGAATGATGGACACACCCTCACTTCGCTTTCTTTCCGCCCTCATAAGGATCAATAAACAGCCCCGCCTCAACCGGCGCAGACAAAAGCTGATCCCTCTGGATCTCCTGGATAAGCTCGCTATCATAGTCATCAATCCCCAGGTCAACAAACCCACTATCCGGCGCCCACTTCCTAGCACACAGAAAGAACGAGTGCCCGTTAACCCCAGTATCACTCAATATTCTCAACAGGCACCGCCCCGCGTCCTCGACGGTGGCAAACTCGACCCCGACGCCAGCCACGTTCCGGAACGCCTCCTCGGAGAGGATGTTGGTCCGCACGTACCACGGCGAGATGACGTTCACCCGGCTGCCGTAGTAGTGCGCCGTGCGGCGCAGCGAGTGCATGATGCCCCTCGCCGCCCACTTGGACGCCGAGTACTGCGGGCCCCGCGGGCAGTCGAGGAAGGCGGCGCCCGAGCCGATGAGCACGAGGCACGTGTCCTGCTGCGCGGGCGAGGGCTCCGTGCCGTTCTGCTTGACGAAGTGGTGGAAGGCGAGCTTGGCTGTGTACAGGGTGCCCGTGATGTTCACATCTGTGATGCTGAGGTCGGGCTTGGAGGGCTCCTGGTCGTTGCCTGGAAGTCGTCAGTGAAGATGTTCTTCTTGTAGGGTGAACATGCATAGCAGGGATTGATGCCAATTACCGGAGAACGAGAACACTTCGTCGGCACGAGCGATTCCCGCGTTGGCAACGACATATGATATCCGCCCGTCATCGGAAAAGCTGGCTGCGGTGCGGAACATCTCCAACTGGTCTTCCCAGTTCGTGGTGTCGCATTTGACAAACTTTGTTCTGAACACGCAAGTTAGGACAAACTTAGCCATTATCTTTGCAAATAAAAGAACTCGCGGGCTTCGTACCCTGCCAGCTCCGTCTCCAGGCTTTTGCCCTTCTCAATGTTGACATCGCCAATGATCACCTTGCAGCTGGGAAAGAATTAAGTCAGCCTCACGAGCTTTTCGCAGTTCTAGTTAGCACCAGCAACTCACCCGGCAGATTGAAGGGCCCTGACATATGCCTGGCCAAGCCCGTTCGCACCTTGAGGACGATCAGCATTTGGGATCCTGACAGAGCCAGGTCCAGAAGGCGCCAACTCACCTCCTGTTACAATAGCCAACTTCCCCTGGACATTGCTTGCGTCGAATGCCGCTGCGCAGTCGACGGGGCCATTATGCTTGTAGATAGACATTGTAAAAAGAGTCGGGAGGGGGAATCGAAGTTTCTTTGGTGACAAGCCTCGAGCATGGGAGAATGTTTACGCGTATTCAGGTCCAACCTAATAAGCTTTATAGTGGACTAGCGGGTGGCTTCCGTATGTCGTTATCGGCCTTAACTGCAAAATCCGACGTAGACTCCGTGCATGGAGCCGCATACGTCTGTTTAGCTTCTTCGACGTCGTGTACATTGCGCCATATACGTCTTGGCGGGATCCGCTGTTACGTTCCCGGCAGACCTTGTCCTAGTCACTATCAGCTTCAACAGTTGGCAGCAGGCGTGCCCGGCTCAAGCACACAGGATGTCAAGAACACAAGCCACTGGCATGTTGTTTGCTCAGGGCAAAAAGATCCGTTCTAATTCTCACAGACTTCTAGGTGCAATGTAGCCACAAATACTTTTCTCAGAAACTCTTGCTCTCGCACAAAGGAGCCAGACGACAGGACAAAAACATAGCTCGGACCTTTCTCGTAACTCCTTCGCAATCAGCATATCCTCTTATCTCATAACTCCAAATGTTCCCACATCTATCACAGATGTGTCGCACAACATGCAAAACCTCAACAGCAAAGCGAAAATCTGTCACCACGGGCTCTTCCGTTTTTCGTCATCGCGCTCTTCTCTTCCTAGGCATGAAGACTGCCCAGGCACGTGTCGCCGTTGATCCTCATGCGTCACGCTTGGTCGTTCTTGGAGTGCGAAGCGCACCAGTATCACTGGCCATGACCCTCTTGGCAAGGATCATCGAGCTGCTCTGCTTCGCAAGTCCCTCCGGGTAGCCCTTGAAGCATTTGTGGACGTGAGGGGCCACGATGCGGGCTGGATATGGCTTCTCGTCTCTAGTGTCCAGCAACTTGACGAGACACTCTTCCGCAGCGAAGCTAGAAAAAATACCGTGGCCAAGAGCAGTGTTGACCCTCTTGCGGCAATGAGCCTGAATGAGCGACCACAGCTTCATGAAAGCGGGGCTGCCTTTTTCGAGCTCCCCGGCAAAAACAGCAAGATCTTTCTTCTTCTTTTCTGACAGGTTGATTTCAACTTCGGCCGCCTGGCTGAGGATTATTGTTGTCCAAGTTGAGGGCTGAATTCCAACGTCACAGGCCTCATGTTTGCAGGGATGGTCGCCATCATCTTCAGTGCCGGAGTGCTTAACCTGGAGAAGAGGGAAAGCGTCCCTCCACATCTCTGAGCAGATAGAGTCCAACGCGGCCCAGTCGAATTCGATATCCGCAAGATCCACAGCGAGGTACATCTGAGTGAGTTCCAGGATGTCTTTCAGTGTCCAGCTGTGCAGCCTACTGGTCCAAGTCACCACGAAAGCCTCGGCCTGATCCTGGCTCATGTCGAGCAGTCGAGCCAGTCGCGCCAGCGCGTCAGGGGTGTGCATCGTCCGAATCATTTCCATGAAGTTGTCCTGCGCGATTGCATGATGAAAGTCGCAACAGTTCATTCGTGACGAGATGAAGCCGCCCAAGACACTGTTGTCTTTCAAGGGTCGCCACCTCCTGTAGTTGACGAAGAAACGCGCGCTGCAACATTGGATGTGGCCCAGGTCTCTGTAAGAGTAGTCATTGGAAGACCTCCCCAATGCCAAAAGCCATTTTCGAGCCGTCCATTCGATGTTCTTTGGCCGCCCTCCAAAGAACACATGTTTCTCGTCTTGCTGATAGAGCAAAAATTCCATATCAGGCCAGGGGAGTGAATCTGGGAAAGCCGATCGACCAGCGGCATAGATATACATCATTGTCCAGATATCGCGATTATCGTGAGTGTTTTGGTGTAGAGCGCTCCTGTTTTGAAAAAGTCAGTGGAGGGCACACTAAGGGCAGCTGAGGCTTTTGAGCCGCCCAGAATGGATAGGTAAGGGACTTGGCTTACACCTGGCGCGATCGGTAAAGATTATACTTCATCAGACCGCAATGCAGGGGATTCGTCCTGAGTGTCTGAAAAGCAATTGGGGCAAACATCAAGCCGTGCTCCACATCGGTTGTCCATTTGAGAGCGCGCTTGACGTCGTTCTCATACCAGTCGTAGCCACATCTCAGACAGGCATCGCACGTACATGGGCCAGTTTCTTCGTCGGCCTTGACAGGCTTCGAAGGTCTCTTCTTTGCCAGCCGCTTTTTCGACATGCCTTTCTTCCTAGGACCTTCCATGAACCTGACCTTCTCTAGCATGCTCATGGGTTTTCCTGCAAGAGACGCTTTGCGCGTAACAAGACGCTCGTTCGGGAAGTTGTCATCCATGGTTTCCTCGGAAAGAGGGACGTGACGACAGCCCGTTTGGTGATGCCAATGGGTCAAAGGGGTGTGAGCATGCTTCAACGTGTGTCGAGACGCATCCTCCCAGGGTAAGAGTGGATCGCGATAAAGAACGTCTTCCATGTCAAGCAGCAATCTCATTGAAAACACAGTCCAGATTGGGACGTCTCCACACTGTAGGGCCTTTTTCACACCTCTGGTTATGTCGTCCTCATACGGCAGTCGCTTGCCTCCAATCGAACTGATCCAAGATATCTTCTTCATCAATCTGCTGATCTCATGATTCGACAACAATCTCTTGTTGATCGTGAAGGTAGAATCGTCTCTCATGAAGGAACACCAAGTCTTAAGAGTCGCATAGGTATTGTAGAGGGTGAGCTCGTTTAGACGGCTCGAAACCAGGACGAATTTGTCAAGTGCATTGTCGAAAAGATGTTTGTCATTCTGCTTCGTGCCAACGAGAAGGGCAGGAAAGGTAGAGACCGGGTATTTGTCTTCAGGAAATCTCGCGGGTCGGTTCACCTGTAGACCCAGCTCAATCTCCGATCGTCGGATAAGATCAATGGCCATGCGAGTCCCGAAAGTAGCCATGATGAGGTGGCTCTCGTCGCCTTTGAAATCTTGCCAGTAACGCCTCACCTCTTCTCGGACCTTTTGCTGTTCCTGGAGGAATGACTGTATGGCAAACCAGAACTCTTCCTCCACTTGGTCCTCGTCGGGAATGATGGTCGTGGTAGGAGGTATCGTGTACGATGATTTGGACTTCTTTCCTTTCTTGGGCATGTTGGTAGATTTGAACCCTTCGGGACCTGTGAAATCAAGGTCATCATCCTCATCATCACCCCCATCGTCGATGTAAACGGCGGCAAAGCGGTTTGACGAGACATCAATTTTGGGCTCCGCGGCTGCTGATTGAGCCTTGGGCACGCCCCCCTTTCGAATTCGCTGCAGGGTCTTGGACTCAGGTTTGGGAGAGTCGGTCTCGGCACCGAGGAGGATATCCCAAGCCGTCATCAAGATGTTGGTGAAGTCTGTTCGGGAGTCAGCCTTGTGTTGATTGGATCTTCTCCTTGGTGCACCTGGGTAAATCGGAACGTACAGGCATGTTTCACGTTGCTTCTCCATTGGCCCTCTGTGTTCTCCTCATACCAAGCAGTGCAATTCCTCCGAGAATTGATGGCTCGTCGAAAGGCTCGGTGAATTGGTGGGTGTAAAGTGAACCTGGACTGTTTCACGTCGGCAACAATCTGTTGGGCCACTGCAGGAGCAAGATGGTTAGTAGTGAGGATGATTCGTGACTCTTCGTTGACAGAAACTGTCTGTCCACTTGAGATTTGCAAAGGATGACCTTGTTTAGGGTGTAGGGCCGTTTCAATCTCCTCGTAATTGCTGCGAGTTTGCCGAAAGCAACGGAGTGGGCAAAGGATATGGACTGGAAAGGTCGAAGGAGCTCACTGGGAATGAAGTCTGATGTTCGAATGATTATTCCATCCTGACCGTCAAACTTGTAGCCATGCTTGACAGCGTTTGCCTTGAGCCAGCTGGCAATCGTCTCGGTGTCTGCCTTGTACTGTTTGTAGACACAAAGCAGACCGACGCTGAGCTGCGCTGGAGTTGGTGCTGGAGTCATCCTGCAGATGAGGCATGGACGGACTCCCAAGCCCACAAAATTAGCAGGCTACGTGCCTTTATTTGAAGAGTTGCTTGTGTCTCTGTCTCTGGGAAGGTAATGTGACAAGTTGGTTTGTCAACAAAAGAGAGTGGAAGTTGAGGAGAAACGCGTTGGCTCTTGCTCGTCACAGGCAGCAAACGCAATACACGAAATTGGGCAGTGGCAGACAAAGACAGTCCATGGCTACCTGCGTATGCCACGAGTGGATGTGGTCCGTGCTTGGCCTTCTCAGGCGTCTTCAAACGGAAGGAGGAGGGGGCGACATGGAGTTCAGCTGCAAGAGGACACGTCCAAGACGTGCATTTTGGCCTTCACAACCTTGATGCACTCGGATATCATCTTGAGATGTCAGAATTGATTGATGGATTCCATGCAGCCTTCATTTTGCGCATACGAATCAACATGCACCAACTGGTGAGAGCGTTGGCTCCACGACTTCTGCTCGGGAGGCTACGTCGGGCAGGTTCGAGCATCCAACCAACGGCCCCAGCTGCACCTTCTCTGCTGCTTGGAGAAAGGCTGCAGTGACTCAAAGAGAGCCACCATCAATGCAGACTTCCTTCCCACGTCCAAGTGCACTGACTGAAAAGTATTATTTCACTGACTTGAGACGATTCTATTCTCATTTATGGTAGCAGAGACGGCATGGAGTTTGGCTCGGAGATCGGAGCACAGATCGGTGTCGGGGTCGGGGTCGGAAAACGGCAGGCGACAGACGCCCATGATGCAGTCGGCTTGATTATGCTCCTAGCAGCGCAGGACGCGCAGACACAGACACGTCGCTGATCTCCGAACTATTTTTCTCTCTAGAGACCAAGTCCTTCATCGCTTGCGAATTTTGTTGGTCATTCTTCTCTGTGTCCTCCACTGGCCTGAAAGTCCGCACTGTCCCAATCCGCAGTCCCACGTTGAAAGTCTTGGTCCGAATTCTGATCACGATGGAGCCGGAGCGACGGCGCAGGCGGCCCACCACGTAGGTTACATATAAGCCCCACTAGTTGATACATTGCGGCTCACAACACCATTCTCGCGACTGGTACTGATCCAACACATGCACCCGCAGGTCTTGTTCAGTCTGCAGGAGACGCAAGACAAGATGCAATCGTCAGAGCCCATGCAGCAACTGCGTACGGTCCAGGAGGAAGGAGGCTTGTGTCTACGACGAGGAGCCACCGCCAGCACGACCGCGACCTCGCTCAATCCAACCTGACCAACTCCGAACTCCTACAAATTCTGTACAACCACCAAATGGGAATGTTCCTGCAGCACCGACATCGTCTACCACCACAACCTATCCAGGTTCAGCGGCGAGTGTTGTAGCAGAGCCCTGCTCGCCGGCAACCGATGTCACCCAGGTCTCTGTCCGTGACATCGACTTGATGCAAAGCAGGATTCGAAGTCTGGAGCAGCAACTATCCAAAGCTACATCGAAATCTGTGCAAAATATAAAGACGGCTGCGACTCCTGCCACTGATATCGAGACGACCTCGTCCAAGTTCGCAGGTACATTCCACGTGCACGGTAACAACACTTCCAGCGCCTTGTTTGGCAGGTCCGCATTGATGTCCCGGAGTATCTCACACAAAACACGATTGCTTGGCCAAAGCCATTGGATGAATGGTGCTGTACCTATTGTGAGTGACTCCGTGCCTCAGTTCACGAAGCATTGGGAGTGTTCAGCACCAGCTGACTGCACCAGACCAAGGGCTTCATCGCGTTAATCGAGCCATACCTTCGGGAGGGCAAGCCCAAGGTGCTGGATATATCAGATAAGTGCAAAACTCTCGGGCGGCTCATTAAGAGTCAGCGGGCGCCTCCATGGCCCTGCCCTCCCACTCCAGACTTGCCTCCGAGACACCTCGCCGATGGGCTTGTCAACCGATATTTCGAGACCATCGAGACAGTCTACCGAGTTCTGCACGTCCCTGCCTTCAAAAGAGACTACGAGGCCATCTGGGCCAAGCCAGGAACCCAGCCCGAAACCTATTTCCTAGTCCAACTCAAGCTTGTCCTCGCTCTAGGTGCCGTCACGTATGACCCGAACTTTTCCTTGCGCGCCGAAGCGATCAGATGGATCTACGAAGCCCAGACCTATCTTTCCGAGCCCATATTCAAGAGCCGTCTGAGGATCCAGACGGTCCAGACCCGAATACTCTTACTCCTTGCCATGGAAATCGTTGATGTCAGCGGCGACAGCATATGGATATCGGCAGGCTCACTCATCAGGACAGCCATCACAATGGGCCTCCACCGTGACCCGCGACACCTGCCCGAAATGACAACATTGGCGGCAGAGATGAGACGACGCCTCTGGAACACCATTTTAGAGATATCTTTACAGGCGAGCATGTCGAAGGGCGGGCCGCCGCTACTCTCGTTGGCCGACTTCGACACAGAGATGCCGGGTAACATAGCTGATGAGGCACTCACAGCTGGCCTTGGGCATGTACCGAACGACAACAGCGATCCAACAATAATGTCGGTTCCGAGAGCTTTGCGGGCGACGTACCCGGTCAGACTGAAAGTTACGAAATTCCTCAACGATCTCAACCTGAACACTACAGGCGGGACCTACGAGGAAACACTTCAACTCAACACAGAAATGCGAGAAGCCCTCAAAGAGCTCCGCCGTAGCCTCCATCCGCTCCGGGGCCAACCATCGGCCCAATTCGCGACCCAAGCGGCCGAGCTTGTCATGAACCGCTACCTCGTCTCGCTGCACATGCCATACTTCACCGCGTCGCTCCACTCCCCAGCCTACGCATTCTCGAGACAAGTCATCGTCGATACCCTCCTGAAGATCTGGTGCGCCGTCTGGCCATCCTCATCCATCGCTAGCACAGCAGCCTCGGGGCCAAGCGCATACTCGACGCCGTCGGCGGCCTCGTTGGTGTCCAGCGAGGAGCTGCTGTCGAGGCTCATAACCTGCGGGTCGGGGTTCTTCCGGACGGCCGCCATCCAGGTGAGCTTCACCATCCCGATGGAGCTCCACGCGCAGCTCCAGGACGACGAGGGCCTCGGCCCCACGCGCCTGAGGCGCGACCTCGCGGCCGTGACGGAGGAGATCAACGCGTGGTCGTGGCGGTGTATCGAGGCGGGCGAGACCAGCATCAAGGGGTTCCTGATGTCCGCGCTGCTGGTGGCGCAGAGCGAGGCCCTGCAGCGGGGCAACACGATGGACAAGGCGGCGCACGCGCGGTTCTTGATCGGGGAGGGCGAGAAGGCTGCTGAGAGGTGCGTGCCGCTCCTGGAGGCGATGGCGGAGGGTGCGAAAAAGCACGGCACGCCGGCAATGTTGGATGAGTTTGGCCCATCGCCGGGGCTGACGGAGGACTGGGACTTTACCGTCAGTAAAATCTTGTCTCTTGCCTCCATTGCTTCACACCCTGACCCCAGACACCTTGCGCTTGACTTGATGTTGATGTTGAATCAAGCTGACGGCGTGCAGCGTATGACGGACGCGATGTTCATGCCTGAAGGGCAGGGTGCGATGAGCTGGTTCGAGAGCGACACCATGCCTGGCCTGTACTTCTGGTGAGCCTTGACGGGTGACGAATGAAATCATGTACGGTATGGGGATATTAGAATAATTCGTGTTCACGTCTCTCCCCTCTGAATGAAAAGTTCATTTTGGGATATGTGCAATATTTATATGTGTCATTGTGTGTGTGGTATCATAGGCGCGAATTCTATCATCATTATATGTCATGACCGTCATGGTGCCTTTCGGCCATATACAGAGTAACTGGGAGATAATTGTCAGCAAGCGGGGCCCGGGGTTAGAAGAAACAGAATGGGGATTGGGGAAGGTGTCACTAACACAATGTAATAGAAATGAATCTTTGTGTTCCTCAGATCCTTCCTGACATCCATGAGCATGAGCTCCACCTCCTCGGCAGCCATGCCCAGCATCTTGGTGAACAGCCCGATGGAGAAGCCGTGCAGCCCATCGAGGATGTTCTCCATCTGCATCATACCCAGCATCTTCTGGTCCTCGCCCTTGGCCCAGGGATTTCCCGGGAGCGCAAACTTCCTCTCGACGACATCCACGAACCCGGCATCGAGCATCTGCGCCTTGAACCGCGCGGCCGCGAGGCCGTTCTTGCCCATGCGGCGCACGCCCTCGAGGACGCAGTCGTTCCAGCGCTCGAGGGCCGTCCCCGCCAGCGAGTCGTCGACGCACTGCATCTTGACGTAGTAGTCCTGGAACTCGGCCCAGCCGCCGGGCTCGAGGTTCTCGAGGCACGAGCGGAAGATGTCCGGGAAGTTGCCGAAGGAGCCGCACATGAAGCGCGCGTGGATGTAGTCGAAGCGGTGGTTGAAGACCCACTCGTCCTCTGCGTCGTCGACCTCGAAGCGGCAGTTGGGCGGGACGTACTCGGGCTGGATGGGCGACAGGTCCGTGCCCATGACGTCCGACTCCGGGTGCTCGTTGGCGAACTCGATGGCCCATATCCCCGTGCCGGTCCCGATGTCCAGCACGCGGTTAGGCCGGTCGATGGGCGCGAGGCTGAGCCCGCCGAACAGCCGCACGCTGATCGAGTGCTGCAGCTCCAGCCGCTCCTGCTCGGGGATGTCGTTGGGCATGAAGTACTTGCCCTCGTGGTACCGGTGCCACGTGCGCCCGTGCTCCTCGACAAAGTCGAAGATGGACGACGACGCCGACACGGAGGAGGACTGCGCGCGCACGGAGCCCAGCGCAGAGTCAGCGTCGCTGTCGTCCGTGTCGATGCTCAGCCCCACCGAGAAGCTCGACGGCGCGTTCAGGCTGGCGTTGTCCGAGTCCGGGTGGGTGCTGCTGCCGCCGCCGCCGGACGACGAGCCGGGCCCGGAGCCGGAGGGCCCCGCGGCGCCGGTCGAGTCGTGGAAGGTGATCTCATGAGACGAGGCGGCGGGTGCGTCATTGGATGGGTCTGGCCGTGCTGTAATGTCGTCGTGTGCGGGCTTGTGAGTGGGCGCGCCGCCCTTCTCATCGTGAGGTGTGGGCGCGGAGGTGAGGGCAGCTTGGATCTCGGCTGCCGCTTGTGGGTGGCCGGCTGTCGCTTCGGCCTGGTGGTCGCCAACGGTGGCCGCCGATGGTGGTGGTGGTCGCGCCGCTGCGGGAACTGAGCCGTCCTGGTTTGCTACCATGTCGGGCGGCGGATCGATCAATAGGTCGCGGATGTCCATCGTGCCCTCGAGCCCGGAGACGGGACAGATGGCGCCTATATAAACGGATTCTGTTTTCCTCTCTCTCTCGGCTCGTGTGTAGGGGGGAAAGTACAGTAAGGCTCGATCGGCAGACAGGAGCTGGCTGTGTGTGAGAAAAAAAAGCGGGAGGGGTCCTCTTTCCGTCGTGGAGGGTCTCACATCAGCCCAGCCCAGCCCGGCTCAGCGCAATGCAGCAGCAGCCCCGGGTGAGGGCAGAGAAGCAACCTAGGCTGCAGTCAGCAAGATGGCCCGGCTTGGGGGCCTCGTCGAGTGGTTCCCTGTGCAAATCCGCGAATCCACGTGAGGAAAAGCGCGGCTTAGGACTTGGCCAACCAGTGAAGAGGCACAGACCAGACGAGCCAAAGCTTCCAAGACGATTTCCCTTGACAGTAGTGTGGCCTGCGAGTGCGCCACAGACGGAAAGTTTGGGAGAGGAAGAAGCACGGCGAGAGATGGGGAAGCGCCACGTTTTTCTTTCTTTTTCTTTTTCCCGATCCTGCGGTTGGCAAGAAAAAAAGGAACAATCAGACAATGCGGCTCTTTCCCAGGTGTGCCCGCTGCGGATCTACGGTGCTATGTATGCGTTTTTCTGGGGCCGGGGCGGAATCAGGATTACGACCAGGATCAGGAGCAGCACCACCAGGGGGGCAGATTTCTCCGCCCCAAGGATTAGTCAACAGTCAGTTATCAAATTCTCAACAGGAGGAGACTGGCTTGACTGGGGGAGAGAGAGGGCGCGTTGTCGTCGTTGGCCAGCAAGACTTGGTCCAGTCCAGTCCGTCCGGGCGGGCGGGCAGGCGGGCGTGGTCGAGCGGGGAGACCAAGGTCAAGTCAGGCTGTGGTTGTGGTTGTGGTTGTGGAGTTCGCGGGTTTCCTCTCTCGTTCGTGGGCGTTGCGCGAAGCATCAGGTTCCAATGGGCGGCTCTAGGCCCCTGATTGAGGAAGGTCGACCGATGTGGTGCGAGGGCAACTGCGATGCAGTGTAATGTGAGGCCATGCAGGCGTGCATCAAAAAGGACCAACGCAGATACCGAGTCGTGCAAGCCCAGCCGGCGGTTGGTCAACCAGCAGGTGGTCCAGCTTAGCCAACGAGCCCTCTGCCTGCATCCTCAGCTCAGTTTCCCGCCGTGGTGAAATATGACAGATGCAAGGGACGGCGATGCTTGGATGATGATGTGTGTGTGCATGTGGTGTGTGTGTGTGTGTAGGTGTACGTGTGTGTGTGGTGTGTGAACGGGTGAATGGTGAATTCGTCAGTCGGCATTCGGGAGGAGTACGACATCAGATTCGATTGATTGATTGATTGATTGTCTGGTTGTCTGTCTGTCAGTCCATCTGTTGTCAGCCAGTCCGTCTCTCTCACTCATCCAGTCTGATTGATCGTCACCTGCTGCCTGTCAAAGTTTCCGCGGGGAGACCCGACTGGACTTCTTCGCACCTGCTGCTGCTGCTCTGTCATCCCCGCTCCGCCCAGTGGGACCTCTACTACGTAACCCCTCTCCCGTGCATCAAAGGCGGGCTTGACAGACCTGACAGGACAAGACAGGCAAGGACGGGCAACACAATTTCCCCATCTTGAGCCTCCTGACTAAGCCCGACAACATCGCCTCAACCGTTTCTGCCATAATCTGCCATCATCTCGTCCCGCCAGCCACCCGTTGTACTTGTACTGCCCCGGCACTCCCCACTTTGTGTTATTCACATCCCTCAGCATGAAGATCAATTGTCTTCGCTGGCCGAAGTTTTCAGTCATTTTCTGCCTTGTTCTCGAGGTCGCGTGGCCAGCAGGATTGATCCCACGGCCTGCACATCCGCCATCCTTTCTCGTCCTGGTCGGGGGAGACGTTGGGGCGTTGGTTGACTGCAAAACCTTACCATGCCTTCAGGGGTCTTTTGTCCCTTGGCAGCCAACTTATGACGGAACTTGCCTTATTCTCGACATTCCACAATTGCATGGCCCAGGTCATCAGCCCACCTGCCGAGAAAACGAAATGCCCCGGTGGCAAAGCCTCGGCTGTCGTCGGTCAAGGTAAACCGCCAAAGTAGGACACAACACGATAATTCCATTTCCCCTCCAACCGTTATTTCCTAGCTGCACCCCTCTGTGAATCCCTACACTACCGCGCCGGAGCACGTGTGATCCCCGGCACCATGCATGGTCGGCGACCTCGGAAAGATCGGTGGCTTGTCTGCCCAGTCTCCCCAGCAGGACGCACCGCATCGCAACCAACACAGCCGAGATATGGGGTTGGTCCCCCAAGGCACGACTTTGCGGCTCCAGTGGGGGTTTTGTGTAATCCTGACGGGGTGCCTTAGTAGTCAACAGGGCTCGGAGCCATGGTACGCTTGCATGACCCCCTGCTTCCTCCGCCTTGCCAACGGACATTTGGTGCTGTTCCACAACGGTGTGTGGATGACAGGTGGTGTCGAGCCATGGGTGTGTTGAGCAGCATGCATTACGTGCTCTGCAGATGTGTCATGTTACAATGCATCGGGATCGCTGCTCAGACAACGACTGTGCTTTAATCCCGCCGAGTGTGGCTCGGGAGATGCAACCAAGTGGTGAGGTGAGATTACCTGAGCTTACACCAATTCCACTTTTCGCTCTGTATAATTTCATTTTCATGTCTGACCACCGGTTAGTCTTCTAAGCTCTCGTCAGTCGTGAAATTGGAGTGTACGAAGCTTCCATGCCGTGTCGTCTCGCAAGTGCGTTCCTGCTGTTTGACATCTTGTTGTCTGATTCAAACTCAGGTTGCCCAGTGTGTCCTCTCTCCCTCGGGCTTCTTTGAAGCAGCTCTTTATTGTCGGAATCGCCTGCAAAAAAAGAGTCGCTGACATTGGCCATTGAGTGAGTTTGCCTCGCCGCATACCAACGGAATTGTGTCGAAGAAATCATTCGGCGGGGAGGAAGGAGAAGGACCGCTCTGACAGGGGTTCCATATAGGAGCCAACGCGTCGGGAGGTCATCGAAGGGAGGCACCCACAAACAAACGCACACAAAACCCCTCCCCCACCACTCATCTGATCCCAGACACTAGCGTATCAGGCAACACCTTTTATCAGAACTTCAACAACTGGTGGGATGGCCGATTCAGGAGAGCGACGGGGCACTAGAGCTCCCGTGGTCCTGGGTTCAAGTCCCACCAGGCTGAACAGTAAAAACCTGAAGATGCTCCCTGGCCGCTGGTCGGCCGGGCGTAGGGGAGGGATTTTCTGACTTCTGGGTTCACCTGGGCGTTCGCGCCCTGGCTGGTGGGCCTGGAAGGGTCTTTTTGATCCTCTTTCCAACCTTTGTTTGTTTGGAGGCTGCTCTTCCAGTCAAATCTCTTAGCAGTAGGAAGAGTCTGTACAGAGGGCTTTGGG
The DNA here is from genome assembly GCA_013435955.1 of Diaporthe sp. HANT25. NCBI lineage: Eukaryota > Fungi > Ascomycota > Sordariomycetes > Diaporthales > Diaporthaceae > Diaporthe > Diaporthe sp. HANT25. The sequence continues at coordinate 410,701 of JACBFG010000031.1, read as the reverse complement.
CATAAAAGCTTTAGTTGCAAGCGAGGTAAATCCTTCTCGTTGGGAGCCAGAAGCTACAACCTCTGAGTCTCATACGTTAGCTAGCACTTGTGTCTATGTGATGCCTTCTGAACTCTGTTGGGGCTGAGCTGTATGAATCTTACAAGCAGCCTCATCAATATATAAATGAGGTGGTACTCGAGCATTGAGAGTTTGAATGGTTCGGTCTTTGGTATTCTGGAGGACTAAGAAGAACCCTTAATTAATTCCCTTCTCACATTCCTCAGTCGAGCAGAGAATGGCGCAAACGCAATATTGAAGACTGGTTACACACGTCATCTTGTACACTTGTAATGGGAACTAGGTCGAAGCTTATATGTCTCACATTGATCAGGAAGACTTATGAGCTCGAGGACATGTCTTTACGCACCCGGGGTTTAGTCTACCGTATCAGAAGAGGTTCCATCAATGTTCGGCGGTTTGATAAACCACAAAGTTTCTGATAGGTCACCTTCTTTTGCGTCCTTTTTGAGTTTCCTGCTTTCTACGACAAGGGAGTGCGAGCTTTGTGATTAGGCATGTCTCAATGGGCTGACCCCGAAGAACAAAATGCGAGTCATATTTTGCATCGTCGGACAATGAATTCCGGTCTCTCTCAAAGTACTGTCCAGTTCCCAACAGGTAATGGCTGCCACATGATGTCGAGACTTCTGACCTACTGTCTTTGACTGAGGGTGAGTCTTCACGGCGGTGCAAGGCTGCGGCTTGAAATCAGGCCCGACATAATCTACATCGTATTCGTGGTTGGAACGGCTACACCTTGGGAAGCAAAGTCTCACGAAGTCATCGTTGTCATGACAGTGATGCCTCCATCTTCGAGTCAGGGAACTAATTTTCGCCCACGGAGACGAAATCTTGGACCTCGCTTTCCGGCTCTTCCACCACCAACTGCGCCCTCAAGCATCAGGACTCTTGCCAGAAAGAGTCATGTTGGTGGCAAAAAATACTCTGTTCGGCTATGGCGGCGAAGTGAACTGGTATCTCAGCCCATCCGCAGAATTTTCTGCGGGATTAACTCCTTTGAGTCCAGAGCCACGTCGGCTTCTTTTTCAAGAAGCTCAACTCGCTTTGCCGTCACCTCTTTATGCTCATCTCTCACTCAGGGGGAATGGCCCGCTCTAAATCGCCCCTGCCGATGAATTGTCGCTTGATAAAGGCTAGGCCTTCTTTCTCGGAGACCGAGAATCGATTTTGACCGATAGACTGTCGAAATTCTCCTGAAATATTTCTCCTTTCATTGTCGGTGCCGTAGTAACCGGGTATTTGAAACTCCCCCGGATTATCACCGTCAACTTCAGCACACCAACCTATGTTGATTAGATTGAAGGGGTCGAGTGACGACAGCGGTGTACGAATATCTATACTACAACTAGGCTGGTCGAATCTCGCAGAATGAGCCACGGAGAAGAATACCCCATTCATATGGATACGTCCCACAGGCAAGCTGTGGGTATCAGCACACGGGAGTTGTTATTCTCCCGCTGAAGGATCTCGCTACCAGCGCGGCAATTGTGAGGCCCACCGCCGCAAATTCATCTCCATTCTCGAGAGCAAATCGCGGTGTTTGCCTGACCCAGCCTTAATACCGGTCAGTATCTCTGCGGCTCCGACTGTGCGATAGCGATCAGCTCTGAAGCATTGATGTCACAACGTCTCAGGACTCCAGCTTGGCAGGTCAAGTCTCGGACGGGTTTCAATGGCAGTACTTCAGACGGTTCCGACAGCCCTGTAGCCCCCGAGAGCGTTATGGACATGAGTCGCCGGACAGGATCGTGGAGAATAGTGGAGACCTCACAACGGCCGCACCGACTCCCAGGCAGAGGGAATTCCGTCGCACAGGCTTTGTCCTGGATGGAATACCGGTGTACCACGTGGTGCGAAATCAACTGTATTTTGGCAGGTTCCACTTCGTCATAGCCAATTACTTCCGGGAGGAATTATGTCTATTGCCTGAGGTTGTCTTCTAGCCCACTGGTGATTTACTAGTGTAGGTGATCTCCCGACATTTGCATTTACACTAGATACAATTGCAGCGGCCCAACCCAATGCAGCCGAGCCCACAGGGCGATCTCAAGACCAACCAGAAAAATACCCAGAAAGTTTGATCTGGCAGGAATTCAGATCATCTGCAGCACCAAGGGGGCCTGTCGGCAAGGATGGCGATCTTTGATCAGCCGCTGGAGGCGAGGCTTCGCGCATACGAGTCAGCCAATCGGTATGATCGCCCTCGCGACGCCCTGCATCTCGTCCTGATTTGCTGCCGGGAGCCAATAGGCGCAAATTCGATTCTAACTTTGGAATTGATATCCGGCATTCAGCTCGCCCAGGACTTAGCGAACGGTGAGAGTTCGTCTGCAGTCATCCACACCCCTTCGGCAACTACATCCGTTCAAACTCCGTGTTGTGCCTCCTGGGCCCCAAGGCGTCTGGGTGTCACTACGACGACACGCACACATGGATATCCCAAGGAGGGTCTCGGGAAATTGCCACAGACGCTGAGATCCATTATCCCAGGGAGTGCAACCTGTTTGACTTCCCCCAGCCCACTCCTGTTTCCTCCGAGCCCACACAGACACCGGAGGGAGGATTGTAAAAGTCTGGGGCTGCGCACCCTTGCTGCTCCATTTTCACCTGGCGAGGTGCATTCCATCTTTCCTTTTTTACAATCCAATCATGCTGGATATTCACTGAGGCGCGACGACTCGCAAGTCCACGATAACGAACTCCCAGGGAGACTTTGGAGCCGGCTCTCCATTCTTTCGTTCTTTTTACTTGGGGAGCTTCAATACCAGGAGAGCAGCACTTGCGCCTCTTACACTCGTTGGCATCAGCTTGAAGAAGGATATCGGGGAATATCAAAAAGCTCTCACCGTACCGTACCCACGCCACGAAAACCTCCCAGTACCCGGGTACTTCCATTCTGAGGAGAGTCACTGCAAAAATGCCTTACGAGCCCTGGGTTGCGGTCCCAACCCTGGTGTGCAGCACGCTGTCTGCGGTTGCCACGGGTGCGGTGATCCTGATGTGGGCATTCTCAAGCCACGACGAAAAACACTCATTCCGATACGCACTGGTGATGAATTTGACGATTGCTGGTGAGTGGCATTCCCGATCAGCCACTGTGTCTCATGAATCTTGTGATTACTGATCATGACTTGGCAGAGTTCATCAACTCATTCAACAACACAATCTCCGGAAGCATAGTCGTGTCGACTCAGAAATGGCTCAAGCTCGGGATGAGCTGCAACATGAACGGTTGGATCGGGCAGATCTCAGTCCAGGCTGCTGACTTCTCCGTCCTCGCCATCGCGGTCGTGACCCTGCTAACCGTCAACTTCAACCGCTGGATCATGCACTGCAGCACCACCGAGCAGCGACTGATCTGCCTCTTCGTGTGGGCGATGCCCTTCTTCACCGCCTCGCTCGCCCTGGTTATGGACAAGATCGAGCCCGTGACGGGCAACTGGTGCTGGATCGCGCAGGACCCGCCCTACCTGCGGTACGCGCTCGGCCACGGCTGGCGCTTCGCCATCTTCCTGGCCGTGATCGGCATCTACGTCGCGATATTCATCAGCGTGCGCCGGCGCCTCTCCAAGCGCAACCAGGAGCCCAAGCTGCAGCGGAGCTACTCCTTCAGCATGTACACCGACTCCGCCTCGGACGTCAACGCCGTGATGAGCAACAACGAGCTCATCAGGGGCAAACACACCATGCCGACGACGGTGCGCGAGGCCGTGACGCGGTCGAGCTCGGACCGCAACAAGACGACGGGCCTCGAGGCGGCGCAGGAGTCCAAGCTCGGCGCGCAGCAGCGGCTGGGCATCAAGCCGCGGATCCGCGTCATCCAGAGCAGCCAGCTCGACCACGACACGAGGCACTGGCTGCTGCTGTCGCTGTTCCCCATGGCGTACATCGTCGTGTGGATCCCCGGCCTCGCGAACCGGTTCGCGGAGCTTGGCGGGCACCAGGAGCAGTGGCTCATCGCGGCGCAGGCGACGACGCAGCTTACGGGCTTGGTCAACGCGCTGGTGTATGGATTTAAGGAGCACAGACATATGATGAAGAGGAGGAAGAAGTCGAGGGAGCTTGTGAAGCAGGCCGGGCTGGATTTGGACGTCTGATGTCGTCGGTGTTTTCGACCTCGGTGTGAAGGTGGACTCGAGTCTGGATTTGAAGCGCATTAGCCTGATTGTAAGACCCTTGGAGAATAAGGGGTGTAATGATGTAAAATGTATAAACGAATGAACGGCTTGATGATGCAAGATGTCCGTCTCATGGTGCAACGTGTTTCGAAGGCTCTCTGTCCAGGGCTCCATACGCTGCAGGCAAGGAATTACGCCTACGATGTTGATGGCTCTCTGGAGTCTTCCTCGGCTTAAGTGACGCCATGCAGGGTATGTTTACAAAACAAAGAGATTGGCCGGGCAGCGTCCATCTCCCCCACATTTTGGCGGACAGTCGTTGAGCTCTCGGGTACCCACCGCAAACAGGCATGATGGCTCTAGATTATTCAATGGGTCACCGCTGCCATACTGCGAACAGACCACTGCTATCGGGCATTTTCATGGCATGGTAGTGTTTCATTGCTATCCTGGTGCTTGCAAAGTCTCGGTGCTGAAGCGGCTCCCACTCGCATAGATTTCTTGCTTAGGGAGCTTGCCAAGGTCAACCGAATCGTGCTTTGATCGACCTCTGCTGCCATCGTTTGTATCATCGCCGAAGCCAAGAAGTGCAATTGTATTGTGTCGCGGAGTGCAGGAAAGAGTCCAATTTTCTTTTCCAAGTTGACTCATGGTTCTACTTTAGATCTCTTCTTCTTTCCTTACTCTTACATACTTCAAGTGCGACTTGCTTGATCATCTGCATGGCGTAGTGCTCAACATTGGCCTCGGATGTGGCCAGGAGCATCTTTATTTGTTCCGGCACCCATACGAGGGTTAAAGAAGAGAAACTTGCAGGCGATGTGATCATCGGTCGCAATGTTCTGCACGTGACTACTACTGCCCTATGCCCTGGGAGGAGATCTTAACGAAGGGTCAAAGCCTGGCTACACAGCATTGGGGATAAGTGGACAGTACACTAGGAAACACTCAAAGACCTACCGTTAGATTGAAAAGGAAATACCAATGACAGTGCCTCAAAAGCACGATTTCCCGTTGCGCATTGATGGGCCGGGAAGACATAGACAGCCTTGTGATAGCTGCACAGATAAGGCTAGTGAGAACCGCTTCTTGCGCCGCCATGGCCTAGGAACCTGGACTCGAGACTAGACTGCCTACTCAATTACTCCCGATGAAAGTTTGCAGACCCAAGAAGCCGTAGTCTTGGGCAAGAAATCTTTCGAGTATCTCACTGTCTTCATGAGACAATCCCTTCGTGCCTCTGAACCGTTTGGGAGACTCCAGCAGCCTGCCTCCCACTCCTGCATTACCCCCGCAGATACTTCGGGCTTTCCAATCTGTCCCAGAATACCTCTGCCTTCATGCAAAAGTCCATCAAGACTCCAACGACCAGTTTGAGTTAGTGGGTATTTTTCAGATACCTACATTTGGTTGCTTGGCTGCCTCTATTTGCCTGGACAAGCTCCTTGGAAATTCCAATCTCTGCAAGCAAACAAACCTTCCAATACAGCCAACGGCTTGGGGCCTTTCCAAACCTGCCACTTCTCGCCTGGCGAAACCCACTTTACCCTCATTACCAGCCTCTCCTCAAACCGTTCTGGCCAGTAACACCACTGCGGCCGCACAACGATCCCTCCCAGGTCAACTTTGGCCATCTTCATTTGTTTGCCATCAAAGCTCGCGATTCCCTTCCCAGACTCTAGGTTTTCCACTTTTTGCCTTTTATTCTTCAAATTCTGTGGCCTTGCGACAGGCCAGTCGCCCAACCTCGCAATGTCGCAATCAGCCCAACCAGGCGCGTCCAAGCGCAAGCGCGTGGCCAGTCCATCCGACGAGCTTCTAAACAGCACCACGTAAGTACAGCCGCCATTTCATCAGCGACATACTCTTCAAAACTTTGTCCTGACGCCTCGCAGAATGTTTGGCAGCCCACCCCCTGACCTTGGCGGTAGCATGACACCATTGCCCGCGCACCAGGCAGAAAGCGTCGATACCGAAAGCCTCCTCCTGGCAATGATCCAGACGGAAGCTGGTGCCGCCGACCTGGCACAAGCGCTGGGATCCCGACGCGTCCGTGATATTCTCAAACAACATGGCGTCAAGATCCAGACCAATGATGACGTTGGCTACAATTCACTGCCCTTCGAGCTCCGTGATAACATTCGACAATTTGTTATTGCTGACAAGCACAACGACAACGGTTTGACCTGGAGCCGCAGTCACTGCTCCCCTTTGGCGCCGTATGCCTGTATCAACTCGGAGTGGCAGGATGCAGTGGAGCGCGTCACATTCCGATCCCTGAGATTGAGAGACAGGAGTGATTCGGCCATCAGAGACTTGGCATTCCTGGAGCGTCACGTTGTGGGCAGTCGGCGACAGTGTCTGCAATCCATCAGCCTTTTTGTCGACAACTCTTACTTGGTGCCCGACTCTTCTGATCAGGACAAAGTCGACAATTTCACATCATCGATTCTTCAACTCTTCAATGTTCTCAGCCAGTGGGATGAATGGCCAACAGCGGAGGGCAACCTCTCCGTTGAGTTGCAGACAACATCTTTGAGTGGTTGGGTTGCAGAGCCGTTCTCGATGACGTTGGACGGCGTGCACGCTAGACTGACCGATCTCTCGACTGCTGCACGAGTCACTGATTTCTGCGTCTCGCTTTGGGAACCTTTCGATGTCAGATCCATGCTGGTCCTCCTTTCACATATGCCAAGTCTTCGATCTCTCACCATCATGCCGGAGACTAAAGATCTCCCGGAAAATGATGAAGATTGTTTTTCAGAGGTGAAATGTTAGTCTCTATTCGATTCAAGCTCTTGTATTGAAAGATAGTTAACTTGGCTGCGTAGTGTTCTTCGATTCTCTGCCTCAGACAGCCCCAAATCTCGGAAGCCTCGAGATCAAGTGTATTGACGGGTTGATCGATGAAGACCTTCATATGAGGTTTCATACTGAAGCATTGTCATATTCACAGAGACTTCGCAAAATTTCAGTCGTGGAAATTCTTATGGACCAGCTACCCGCGATTCTTGCTCCATTTTCGACTGAAAACTTCAACCCTAACGCGCGACCGCTACTTCTCTGGCCAAACTTAACAGTCTTCATCATTGAGCAACGCGACGACGGTTCGGATCAAGATGATTTCTGTGCACATGGCAAGGAATTGCTGTTGAGAATGGGGCGAGCCATCAGATCCATGCCTCGTATCCAGTACCTGGAAATGGGGTTCGACTACTTCTGCAAACCACCAGTTGTCAATTGCCATTTCGAGGCGGTATTGAAGATTGAGTCATCCCGGGGCTCATTTGGTCACAGCCCACTAGCGAAGCTGTTGATTGCTTACGAGGGGGACGAGAGCGTTGTCGAGAATGTAATGGCCAGGGAAATGACAGATCTGTGGAAAGAGTCCATTTTCGAAGCGTCTGGCGCTATTCTGGAGGTCGAGGTGACTTCCATGACACAAGAGGGAGCCAGTATGTCAACTGCTAGCGAAGTGGAGGAGAGTGAAGAGGACTGAGTCCGATCACATCACAAATTTGGAGGCATTGGTGAGGATTTATTGGCCCCAGAACGTTGGAATTCACCAAGTCAATATACACATCATACCAGAGCCACTGTTCACATGTAGATGTTTGAGAACGAACTCGTCATGAAGCCGAAGGCGGAAGACACCCGAAGGGACTGCTATCTCGTATCATAGATGCATTTCTATTGAAGTCGAGGCCTTGGCAAGCATCTTATCAGGTTCAAAGTTGAAAAGCAAAGAGGGCTTGATTTGGCTGCGTCACTGATTACTTTCGAGTGGCTGCCTAAAGTCGATGGGCTCTGCAAGACTCAAACATCACATCGGTAGAGAACGTGAGTGAACAGCCAATACCTACCTAGGTAGCTAGCAATGCTACAATTCTCCACCACCTCGAGCCTGTTGGCGTCGATACCATTGTGTTTGTGATACTTATTTGCGGCGTTTTCCCACTGCATGTGATCTCAATTCAGTCTATTGGCCAGTTGTGAGAACTGAGGCAGCTTTCCTACTGTGATCAACCAAGTTTAGTCACTCTACGATCTTACGAAACCCAACACCAGCAGCTGAGCAGCTTCAAGCCAAGCCAACACTGGCCGCAGTCCCAAAACCAGTGCCAGACTTTCTTCCCCCCTGCCAAGACCACGAGCCAATCTATGATTTGACACCTACGGCGCTTTTAACTTGGTAACCGATTTGAAATGAAACGAGTACCCCGAAACATCAACAGCGACCATGGACGAAGAGCGTGAGCGACAACAGCGCGACTTGCAGCGCGCCACCGAGCTCCTCGAGACAATGTCGCGGGAGGAGCTGGTTGACATGCTCTACGACATTCTCTACAATGAGCGCTCAGATGACACCCGCAAGCTGTCGGACTGGATGGCATTTCAAATCATCATTCAGGACGAGACTCGCGACGCGCGCAGGCTGTTGGCGCAGCTTGGCAAGGTGAGTACTGCCCGTCTATGTGCTCCTCAAGACCTTGACCAGGTGCATTGGAGCTCTGAAAGTCCCAGCCTTCTTTGCCCAGGCCCAGTGATCACGACAGGTCTGCTGCTTGTTCTCTGTTGACTTGACCTGGCTCAGGATGGACGGAATCACCGCAGAGTTGAAATCTCGAATTTTCCGAGCACCACGAGCCGTAGCTCCCAGATGCAGAATTCGGGAATCCAAGGACAAGATGACGACCTGGAAGACGATTCGAGCTCGGACGCCTCGTTCATGACCTGTTCTCAAGCAGAGGTTTCCCAATGCATCCCAGCCCAGGGTATTGCCAACAACGATGCTCCTCGAACAAGGGATAATAGCCTGGACCGAGAAACTCTGAGTGAAGCTCATCAGATCAGTGACTCAATCTCCGTTGCGAAGGAGACACGGTCCGGCGACGAAAACGACCCCACGAAGAAGAACTTGTTGCCTTCGACATCGCAACAAAAACATGCCGATCATGGCGGAAAGAAGCACCCTTCTAATTTACAGGCTGAGTCTGTCTCTGCTCTCCGTCGCGATTCTCAGGTCTCCGAATTGAGCACTAGCATTAAAGATCGCTCCCCGCCTGGCTCCTCTCCAGAGGGTTATCCACAATCTCCTCAAGAGATCCGAGAAACAGACACGAGGGAAAAGTCAATAAAGACGCCCAACGAGCTGGGTCACAAGAACCTCGCAGAGCTGTACGCAAGGTTCGACAAAGCCCATGTGGAGGAACTAAAAGCAGATCTACTCGAGATTAGCGATCGAAATACTCACGATCAAGATAAGGGCATGAGGATAACCAATAAAGCCTTTGAAGATATGAAGAAGGCGCAGTGCGAGTTCTGCAAGCTCTTCTTCACTCCGGAGCAGAATGTTCGCGAGCTCGACAACGGTTCAAGCCCTTGTTCCCACCATCCTGGTAAGACGGACGCTTTAAATGACAATATATTCCGGACTAACGGGATTAAATTTGTTCTAGGACAGCCTGATTGGAACATTCGGCCTCCCCGTGTGGGCATAGATGGCTGGACTTGCTGTCTTCGTCGAATATACGTGAATGTATTCGACAATGATCTGCCAAAAACTCCTGGTTGCGCGACTGGCTACCACCATGCGATGAAAAAGACCCGGTGTTGTTTGTGTGACCGTCTCTTCACGGATGAGGACAATGACGTCCAGCCCGACGGCTCGTCTCCTTGTTCGTATCATCCAGGTAAGCTATTAGCCTACCTAAATAAATCCTCTGACAACTCCGCAGCTTCCTGACTCGTGGAAATGAATAGGATGGCCAGTGCCAGATGGGAAAGTTGGCCAGGCATGGACCTGTTGTCAAGAGAGGACAAACTCTATGGGTCCAGTTTGGGATCGCGCTTCGGATCCGAAGTCACCAGGCTGCAAAGCTGTTTACCATCAGAGTCACCGAGAATCTCGGGGAGGGGAGTTTGGGATACGGAAGCCAAGACCATTTCCATGAACAGGAAGCCGGATGTCAACGTTTTTTGTACCAGTCTTTGTTTTTCTGATGATACACGGTGGCGAGATGTACTGGCCGTCTGCTTACCATTCTAGAAGAGAGCGGAGATTCGCACCGGTAAAAACGGAGGGTATACCGGTACATCCAACCCCTAGTGCAATTACAGAGGCCCTATACTAAATTCACTATATAAGAGCACTAGATTAACCTTATAACTATATAAATTAATAGTCTTATTGTCTCTATAGCAATATAATTATTTAGATACTCTCTAGCATATAAATTACTTAAATTACTAGTAGTTAAGTACCCATCTAGTCTATATAGACTATAATCTTATTATAAATATTCTCCTTACTATTATTATTACTAATAAGGTCCCTATATATTAAATCTACCTATATTAACTAGTTAATAGTCCTTATAGCCCCTATATACTATTTCTTAGCTACTAGTACTTTATTTAGGTATAAAGCTACTAATAATACCTAGCTTATAAATACTACTATATCTACCTAATATTAATACTTTTAAGACTAACCTTACTTTATAAGCCTTCTTACTAGCTATTAGTTTTAATAATTAGTAATTTATTAAAGATTATTACTATAGGTATTATTATTATTAAAGGACTAAAAAGTACTATTATTATACTCTTAAGTAAAGTTTACTTACTATATAAAAGCTATTATTATTTTTAATTTATTACCTACCTTACTACTAAGATTTATTATATTTAAAGCTATTTTTTTACCTATTATAGCCTTTTTATAGCTCTTAAAGATACTATTTTTATTATTAATAAATATATTAATATTATAAAGTTTACTTTTTATAATAATAACCTTCTTTAATAACTTAATTATAAGAAATAGGTTTTTAATAAAGAAGTTATAATTAAGGTAATATACTTTATAAATATTACTCTTTTTAAAAGAAAGATTTACCTTTAATTTATTAATTAGTTTATTAATATAAATTAAACTAAATTATATATAAATAAAGTAATAATATATAGATTTTATATAATACTTTTATAAAGCTTTTTCTTAAAGTATTTAAAGAGCTTATTAGTAAGTTATTATAAAAAGCTTAAATATTATTCTTATAACCTAAAGAAGTAATTTTTTTAACTACTTTTACTTATTAAACTTCTTAAGAAATACTATCTTTTATTAGCCTTTCTTTAAATAAAAGTTATAAGCTATATTTTTAAGAGCCTTATAAATAACCTTAATTAAGTAAAAAAAATCCTTTATATTATAACTTAAATAAAGCTTAATTTTTTAATATATTATCTTTATAAAAAATATTATATATAAGTTAAAATTAAGAATCTTATAAGTTATATAAGTAGTTTATTTAATAATAACTTCTTTTACTTTATTAATATACTAAGTCTTAAAATAATTAATAATTATTATTTAATTTAAAAAGACTTCTTAAAATTATTACTAAGTTATATTATAAGTCTTATAATTATAAGAATATTTTATAAACTTAAGAAAGTTAAAAAAAGCTATTTAAGTATAAAAGATCTTATTAAATATTCTTAAGAGTATTATTAACTTATTTCTTATTAGTATATTAAAAAAAATAAGGTTTTTATTATAAACTTTAATTTTTACTACCTTATTACTCTTTAAGTTATTCTTTATTATTACTAATATTATTAATAATTTTATTACTAGCTTTCTTTATTTCTTTTTAATATTAAAGATAATATTTATATTTATATAAAAGATATATAATTAGTACTTTAAGTAAGGGAATTTATACCTTAAAATATTAATTAAAGTAAGATTATAATTTATAATAAAGGTTATAAGATTATTAACTTAGTAGTACTATAATAACTTATAAACTTATTTAAAAAGCTATTAAAAGCTATTCTTTTTTTTATTATTAATAATACCTTAAAATAAAAGTAAAATCTTTTTAATATAAGTTACTATTATACTTTAAAAGAAGAGTATCTTTTTATTATTTATTAAGTATATATAATTAAGTATAAAATTATATATAAAATATTACTTTTAAATTTAAGCTATTTACTACTTTTTATATTAAAAGATATTTATAATATTATCCTTATTATTAATAGTTTAGTAATACTAATAATTCTTATCTTTAAGCTAATTTAATATTACTTAAGTAAGTATATAAATACCTTACTTTTTTTTTTTAAAGTTTTAAAGTTAGTCCTTTATAGTATTCTTTTTTATTTATATTTTTAAGTATTTTTAGTAAAAGATAGCCTTAAGTTTCTTAAGCTTAATAAAAAAGGAATTTTAAGTAATATAAGTAAGAAAATTATAATAATTTAGTAATAGCTTTACTTAGCTATATTAGATTTTAAGAACTTCTTAAGAACTATAATAAGTATAATTCTTATTCTAAATAATAAGCTTTTTATTAGCTAGGTTATATATTATAATATGGTACTAGTTTATTAGGTAAATTATAGTTATTATCTATAAAAGAAGTAGAGGTAAAAGGCCTTATTTAGTACTATTTATTTATAAGGGTAATTAAGGTTATTTACTTTAAATGCCTTATCTAATAGGTATTAATTACCTAAGGCAATAATACCCCTTAGTACTATTCCTATACTAGTAATCTCTTCTTTTATAGGTAATATTTAGTACTAATTCTAAAATACCTAATTTAGCTAAGTTAAAAGGAAAAATAAAGGAAAAAGTTAGATAGTACTAATAAGAGTTAAATATATAGAGCCTTAATTTATACTAATTAAAGTTAGCTATTAATCCTAATTAACTAAGTGCCTTACTAAAGTAGGTAATAGAATTCCCTAGTTATAATTTAGGGGTCTTAGTAAGTAAGTTAATTACTAACTTAGAATAAAAGGTTACTTAGTATATTTTACTAATAATTAACTTTGCTAATTTTAATTAATTATTGCTTTTGCCTTATAAGTATTTTGTTTATAAGATATTTTATAAGTACTTATAAATCTATTATTTATAGGGTAGATATTAAACTTTTCTTATATGCTATTAGTATATAATTAGGATGCTAGCTATTACTAGCTATAGAAGCTAAGATACTAGCTAGTTATTAATATAGAAAGCCCTCTCTTAAGAGAGGCCTAATTAACTAATTAAGAATAAGAAAAAGTCTTAGTAAGTAAGTAAGATTATAGCTATTAAGCTAACTTTAGTAAATAAACTAATATTAAATAGTAATAGGTATTAGATTATAAAATCTAACTAGGGATACTTATTAAATATAAGTTAATAACTTAAGTACTTATAGGATAGTAGTAACCTATGTTATTAAAACCCTTAGTACCTAAATACTATTATAAAAATCTTGCTATAAGGCTTGCCCTTAAGAGGAATTTAAGTTTAAAAGTAAGCTAATTATATATAACCTTTAAGATATAAGTAATTAATAAAAGAATAAGATAAACTTTTACTAATTAATTATCTTTTACTATAAGTATTAAAGTTATATTATTAAGTATTATTTTCTTACTTAATTAATTATTTTGCTAAGTTACTAACTATTAGTAATCTTTCTTTTATAGTAATTATATATAGGGCTAGATATATATTTACTATATTAACTTATTAATCTTATTACTTATTTAAGTTAATAAGTAAGTTAAGATTTATTAAAGCTATTACTTATATAATATAATAATAGTATTTAGCTATATTACTTAATAGTTATAGCTATAAGCTATAAGTTACCTTATAATAGGAAGAAAGAGTAAAAGGTTTAGGTTTAAGTCTTAGTATAATAGTAGTCCTTTCCTTATAAGGGTTTCTTTTTACTTACCTTAACTATATAGATAAGTTATAATTTATTTACCTATAGTTTATATAGCTTTATACCTTAATTATAATTTTATTTATATTAATAAAGTACTTAAGTATTTTATTTAGTATATTCTTAGTAAAGATATTTACTAGATTATAATTGCTAGTAATTTATTAAATCTTAGAGATCTTATGCTTCTTATATAACTATTAAAGTATTATTATATTTATTATTAACTACTTCTCCTTAGTTATACTAAGCTTTATTAAATACTTATATAAGGAGTATAAATTAGTATAGATTATAAAGGGAATATTAGAGATACCTAGGTAAGTAGTAATTTAATAAAGAGTTATTATTAAAATAATGCCTATATTAAAGCTATTAATTATATTATAGATCTTAAAAGTAAGTATACTTTAGGTTACTCTCTTATATTTAGTAAAAGACTAATAAATAATATTATTATAAATATTCTATTAAAATGCTTTTTAGCTTTCCTTCTTATTAATTAAAGTAATAATAAAGCTAATCTAGGAGCTAAGGTTCTTATTATTAGTAAATAAGCTATTTATAAAGATTATAAGTTTAGTAGTTAAGAGATTTAGTAGGATAAATTATAGGCTATAATTTAGGTTATTAGTTTATTATTAAAGTTAATAATTTAGCTATAAATAATTATCCTTAGTTAGTTCTTAAATCTAAATAGTTATTAAGAGATTAAATGCTACTTTAGGTTAATAAATAAAGGTAAGATATGCTCCTTAGGTGTATTGCTCTATATACTATTATACTTAATTATTTACCTTATTATTAACTAGTATAATCTTAGCTCCTTATTTCTTTTACTAAAGATAGATTATATTATTTATTATAATAGTTATCTTTATACTATTAAAGTTAAGGAACTTCTTAGAAATAAGTACCTCCTTAGGCTTATACTAGATCTTAGCCTTCTTAATTTACTATTTTTTTATCTTTAAGAATATAGGAGTGCTAAGTAAGAGTATATTATTTATTTATATAATAGTAATAGTAAAGAAGTCTTTGCCTTTATTAGTAATAAGAAGATATAAATTATAGGCTAAAATAATTATACTTAAGTTCTTATAGTAGAACTTATAGTATATTGCCTATTAGTATATATTAGCTTTAGTAATGCTATATAGTGGTTTAATTATATATATAATAATTCCTAGTAAGTATTTATTATAAATCTTAAGGAGAAGATAATAAAAAATAAGCTACTTAAGCTTACTCTTTAACTATAGATAAGCTTAAGTAATATCTTATAACTTAAGATAAAAGCTATTATATATTAGAGATAGTACTAGTATTATTATAAGTTATTAGTTAGTATGCTAAATAATTAGTAACTAAGTAAGAATATTATATTTATTATAGTTATTATAACTAATAATAATAAGGTATAACTTCTTATATAGCTTTTTTATCTTACCCTTAATTTCTTATATAATTTATAACTTAAATAGTTAAATATTATTATACTTTTATAAATTAAAGAGCTTAAAGTAAAAGATATTATAAGTAATTAATTTAAAGATTTCCTTATTATTAGATTTCTTAAAGGGGTTACTAGGGATAGTAATTACTCTATTATAGTATAGCTTTAGTAAGAGCTTATAGTTATTAATCTCTTTTTAAATAAGGTATATAATATATATAGCTTTTGGCTTATTCTTTAATCCCTTAGGCTATCTATATTACTATAGGAACTTAGGTTTTAGGATTACTAGAATAAGGTTTAGCTTAAAGATTATAAGTTTCTTAAAAGCATTATTTAGATCTAGGATAGCTTAAATATTATTATTATTATTATTCTAATAGTATAGCTAAACCTATATTAATTAGAAGACTATAGGACTATTAGGGAGATTTAAGGTAATATTATAGCTATTAATAACTAGTAGTTTATATAAACCTTACTAGCTCTTCTTTTTATGCTATATATAAATCTTGCTTTATAGTAGAAGATTAATAATATTTGTTATATTTAGGTTATTTTAGGTTTTTAATATTATATTAACTTAGTATTTAGCTTGGATCTTATAAAGCTTTATTATAGCCTTTTATACTATCTTAGCTTTCTTTAAAGTAAAGGGTATTAGTGCTAAATTATTTATTAGTTATAAATATATATTAAAGACTAAGAATATTAGTATAATTTTATTAAGGCTAATTATATTATTTAAAGCCTTAGTAGCTATTTATAAAATGGCTTCCTTATTATAGGTAATAAAGAGCTTAGTATAAAGAATATTAAATGCTTATTAAAGTAATATATAATATTACTTAATTTTTTTAATAAATTAGTGTGCCTTTATTAGTACTTGCTTATAAGTAATTCTTATAATATATATAGTACTTTAGAACTCTCTTAAAGCAAAGTTAGTACTAGAATTATAGATAATTTAGTTTAGAGGTCCTAGATAGGTATTTATCTAGTATTACTAAAGAGTATTTTATATCTCCTTAGTAGAAAGAGAAGGAAGGAAATATATAGTATAAAAAGAGGTTATTAAATTAATAATATATAAAACTAGGAAATTAGTAAGATATATAATATTTATAATAATTTTATAGTTAAAGTTAATATTATTCTAAAGGTTAAACTTAAATTACTAGGGAGTAAGAGTATAAAGTTAATAATAATAATAAAACTTAGAAATAGCTTTTAAAATAAAAGAGTTAATATTATTATGCTTAGTGTTTTTAAGTAGATAAGAAAGGTAATTAATAAAAGGGTGTTTAAACTTATAGTATAGCTATTAGAGTTTAGCCTTAGTAAGGAAGACTATTAATATATTATTATTATCTTTAGTATTAAGGAAGAATTATAAATATCTTTATTTTTAAATAATTAGAAATGTTTTCTTAAATTATTATTCTAGCTTTTACTAAACTACTTTATTAATAATATTCTAGATGTAGAGAGAGTGCTTATTTATATCCTAAATGTATATAAGGAAAGGGGTAGCTATATTTATTATATAAAAGGTAAGTTATCTTACTAGGGTATTAATATTAATTATTTTATAAGACTTTAAAATAGAGCCTAGATTAAATATAACCTTAGCCTTATTAGCCCTTATAATATTTAAGTTTATAAAGAATACTTAGCTTTAAAGGGTAAGGAATTACTTATACTTAGTAGTTAAATAGGTTATAGTGCTTATATTAGGTATAATACCTTAGAAGTATTAATAGGTATACTAGTTATTAAGGGTAAAGGTTATTATTATTAGTTAATTACTTAGGTTTATAGCTAGTTTAGTATTATTAGAGAATTTATAAAGAAAAGCTTGATTTATTAAAAAGATATAGTATGCTTTATTCTTTTTATTATTAGTATGACTTATAGAAGTTATTATAGTATTAAAGGCCTTAAAGTTAATTCCTTTAAAGCTAATAAAGAAGGAGTTAAACTTATTGTTTATAACTTATTACTTAATTCTCTTATATATAAGTATATATATAGTCTTAGCTTATTATTAATTAGCTAAAGGGTAATTTATAAACTAGTAGCCTTTTTTTTAGTATATAAAGTACTTCTTCTTATATTATAATATAGTATTATTATTATTTAGGTAATATTTATTACCTTAGGAGTTGCTTTTAAATTAATTATATAGCTGCTACTATTTATATAAGGATAAGTTGCCTTTAGAGGTAAAGTTGCCTCTATATAGAAAGTTACCCTTAAATAAAGGATGTAGGTATTAAGGTTAATGATTATTATAGTACTAGTTAAGATAGAACTAATCTTAAGGGTTACTATTATTCTTTAGGAAGCCTTTATTACTATATTAGTTTTCTTGTATATAGATATTATTATTAAAGTCTTGTTTATAGGCCTAGTTATATGCTATTAGTATATTAAGGGACTATAAGTTTTATTAAGCCTTAATAACCTTAATATATTAATAAAGCATAGAGTTTAGCTTTTTTATTTCCTTTAGTATTATAAGTAGGGTATAGTAGAAGTCCTTAATGCCTTATATAGCTTAAAGTATATTATTTCTTAATAAGTATTTATTCTTATCCTTATATTTAAGTACTTAATAGTAGAGTTATATATTCTTGATTAATAGTTTAAGAACCTTACTTTAGTTCTTATTAGGGTTTTTATTTTATATCTTAATATATATTATGGTATTTTAGTTTATATAGTAATTATAGTAATTATTATTAGTATTAAAGTAATCCTTAAGTTTCTTATATGCTTAGGTAAAGGTATTAGTATAGTTAATATTTTATATATAAAATATCTTTATTATATCCTTAAGTATATAGGAAAGTATTACTTAGAATTATTAGGGCTATATATAAAGGTTCTTATAAGTATTATAGAAGAGAAAGACCTTATTATTAAGGATATTATATAGATCTTTAATAAATATCTTATTATTATAGTAGTGCTTGCTTAAGTTAGTTATTATATTTAGCTTAAGAAGGAAGTTAGTTATTTTTAGGGAAAGTAGAATAGTATATTATTTATATGCTATTATTAGTGAATTAATAGGATTATTATGGTTTGCTTTATTGCTATTATTATTATTACTATTATTATTACTAGGGTTATTATTACTACTAGGGCTATTATTACCTTTATCTCTATCTCTACCTTTACCTTTACTATTACTAGGAGGATTACTAAGAGGTTTAGGAGGTTTAGGAGGTTTACTAAAAGTCTTAGGGTTAAGGTTAAAGTTAAAGGGAATATATACCTATATAATATATAATTATACTTAATTAGACCTCTTATTTAGATTATAATATTTATAAGTATAATTATTTAGCTAAGTAATTACTAGGTTTTATATTAAAGTAATTAGTACCTTAATTATTATTATATTAGATATTTATATTCCCTTAGTATAAAGAGTCCTCTTAAGGAGCTTAGGGAACTCCTAATTAAGCTTACTAAATATTTCTTTTATTTATTCTTTAAATGCCTTTATATATATTTTAATAGTATTCTTTATTATCTTAAATGCTAGTGCTTATAGTTATTTCTAAGTATATATATTAAGGTACTAGGCTAAGCTCTTATTATTTAGAGTAATAGTTTATATAGTAGGATTAAGTAACTAAATAATTATATATTTAGTAGATATATCTTTTATTATAGTATTAATTAATAAGATATACTAGCTTATAACCTTATTATTATTTATTATACTTATTATATTTTAGTAATAGCTACTAGTATAATAAAGGGGTAAGAAAGAAGAAAAGAGTATATTATAAGGTAAATAATATTATAGTATAGGGAATAAAGAAGCTAAGGTTTAACTTTAAAGCTAGGTTAATTAGTAATAAAGTAGTATTTCTTTCTTTTAATTTATTTATATAATTAATATAAAGTAAAGTTATTAATAAGAATAAATACTAATATATACTTCTACTTAAGGTATAACTAAGTACCTTAGAAGCTATTATAAATGGTTCTACTTAAGGCATAATAGATATATAAGATGTTTATAATAGGGAAGATATTATGATTTATTATTAAAAATGAGTTAATATAGTGCTATTATTGCTATAGACTGTATTAAGTAGATTTATAGTAAGTTAATAATGCTAGTTAGTATAGCTATTCCTTAGGGGAATAGTAGACTATTTCTTTAAGCCTTGCTAATTTATAATTACCCTTATAATTATTAATTAGTATTAGCTAGGTTATATATTATAATATAGTACTAGTT
Organism: Diaporthe sp. HANT25; assembly: GCA_013435955.1. Taxonomy (NCBI): domain Eukaryota; kingdom Fungi; phylum Ascomycota; class Sordariomycetes; order Diaporthales; family Diaporthaceae; genus Diaporthe; species Diaporthe sp. HANT25. The sequence continues at coordinate 391,051 of JACBFG010000031.1, read as the reverse complement.
TATTAGGTAAATTATAATTATTATTTATAGGAGAAGTAAAGGTAGAAGGCTTTATTTAGTACTATTTATTTATAAGGGTAATTAAGGTTATTTACTCTAAATACCTTACCTAATAGGTATTAATTACCTAAGGCAATAGTGCTCCTTAGTACTATTCCTATACTTTTACTTATTTAATATTAATTTAGTTATATAAGTAAGAGCTTACTATTAGTAGCTTACTTTAATTATTAAGGTATTATTTATTATTATAGTAAATATTTATTAAGTACTTTTACTATATATTAATACTATATAATTTACTTTAAACCTTTAAATAGTAATAAGGAATTTAGTAGATTTTATAGCTTTATTTAAATTAGCCTTTAAGTCCTTATAAATATTATATCCCTTATTAAAAAGTTTAAGAAAGGAAGAAGAGTTAAAAAGTACTAGTTAGTAGTAATTTATAGTAATAATATTATTATTTTAATTATAATAATTAGTTTACTACTATACCTTAAGACTAAAGTAATTTAAGGCTTATACTATTGCTATAATACTAAAGAAATAAGATCTAAGTAACTAAATGTCTTTTCTAATACTATTATAATTAATTCTAATAAGAAATTAGTTGATTTAATATGTATTAATATAGAGTGGTTGAGTTGTTATTAGGTAGTGATAGCAGCTATGCAGGGCACTGGGAACTGTAGATGCAAAAGGCACTATGGGGTGGTATACTGAGGTTGAATAGGTGGCTCTGATTGGCTGCAGTGCTAGCGGCTGCTTAGTTAGCAGGATGTACTGGTATACCCTCCGTTTTTACCGGTGCGAATCTCTGCTCTCTTCTAGAATAATGCTTGTAAGGGCTTTATACCTGGTCAAGAGGCCGACGGATTCTCAATAGATCGAAGGTTAGCACTACTCTTCCACTGGCCCATGGGTTCTTTAAACATCATGTATTGTCCAAGTCCCCTGCTCGAGCCGAATCAGGGACCGGACTGACGAGGCATACTCCATGGGAGACATTATGTTGCTGCCTGGTATTTTCCATTCCAAAATTCGTGTAAGACCTAAATTTTCTCTATGCGGACTCAATTTCCTTGACCACCAGCGCATTTTCCTCGCGTTGGTCAGCTCAATGCGTAGGTCGAGCTTTCATGTTGTATCCAACCAAGCTTTTGATGGGCTAATATCAAATCAGTCCGCCCTCTGGGCTTTCATTGAAGCTGCTGGAATATTAGAACCCACCAACTGCCCATTCAAGGTGCCTGAGCATTGGCAACATACATGAGAGGCCCATGCTCTGTGTCTCCAGCTTAGCACCCAAGCTTTGCATCCCACCTTCAAAACTGCCCATCTTCCTTCCTCCCCACCAGGGCTTCTAGGGAAACCTTCCAATCTCGCACTGCGGTCCTCAAGTCCATCTCCTCCGATGCGTGCCATCGAGACTTGCGTTCAATCTTTCGCCTCTATTTCCCCTCTCATTTTGTCTTCCGTCTCGAAACGCTTATCCATCGACCATTGAAACTACCAGCGCGCATTGACGTGCAGTCTTTCAACCCACATTCACGTTGGCCAACAGTCTACAACTCTCGCACTCGGGCCTGCTCCATCGACGACGGCCGAGATGTACGAATCATCACCCCGATCCAGGGAAGTCGCGAACGCGCTGTTCCAAATCGACCGGCTGACAGACGATCAAACCCGTGCCATTTTGCGCCACATTACAATCGATGATGCCGTCTTGAACGAGGCGCAATGCTCCCATGTCGCGTGCGTTATCAGCGGCACTTTGAACAAGGCACCGCGTGAAGGCGTGAACGCGTCCCTCACCTGTGGCACCAGCTTGGATGCTGCTTCCCACTGGGAGAAATCGTTCGCATCCCACCCTGGAGTAAGTCCAGATGATGTGGCCCCCTGACGGATTGGAAACGCCGCTGACGCGTATCATTATGCAGCATGTAACCGCGACCTTTCGCAAAAACTCCATTGACAAGAGTGCCGAGGCGGATCAGTCCACCAAGCAGGTCGTCTTGTTCAAACCTGAGCAAGCTGCACCTGCCCCGACCAACGACGTATCCAGAAATGCCGAGCCATCCGCCGGTCTCACTCCAGAAATCAAAGGTCTCTCGATCATCAACCAAGGACACCTGACGCTCCATTACCACTCTTACAATGAAGCTCCATCTTCCACTTCTCAGCCAGCCGTCGTGCCTCTGAAGCAAGGCCGTGATAGGAATGAAGACGAACAGTACTCCGAGGCGCTCTCATCGTTGATGAACATCGACCTTTCTCCTCAAGATCTCCCCAACCCTCTGGCTCGTCCCAAGCGCCAACGCATGGAGAAGCCAGAAGAGCCTGAGACTGAGATGGTCGAGCCTGAAGCTAAGAAGTCACGAAAGAAGGTCAAACAGGAGGACGAAGAGCCTGCACAGAAAGTCTCCAAGAAGAAGAGCAGTTCATGCAAGAATTGTGGAGGCCAGTTCAATCCCAACCAAAACAAGGACTCCGAGCAGCCTTGTCGCTATCATCCTGGTATGTCGACCACCGCTGGACCTCGCACTGGAAGAGGAGGATCGCACCATTTAATTGTAGAGAATATAGCACTAATGATTCTCTTCACTCCCAGGACTTTTCAAACACTACCCGTCAGGAGTGAGGCTGAAAGGAAAGAAAGGCAAGGATAAGGAGCTACTCCACGATGCATGGAGCTGTTGCAAAAAAGTCCGCGGATCGAAGGGATGTACTGAGGGAAAACACGAGAAGTATCATGGATGAGGAAAGCATCTACAACATGAGCGGTAGGCCATCAAATGGCAAGTTGCATTTTCCATCATCTTTCTATGGCTCATGGACCAGCTGGAGTCACCATGCCTTACGAGCTTTCCGCAGTCCTTTCAATTGCCGACAAAATGGTGTTTGGACACATTTTAGGAAGAGCTTCTCCTTAAATTATTCTTTCGTCGGTCTTCACTGAAATTCGGTATTTCTGTCAAGGATTGGTTTCAGAACGTAGGTGGAAATCGGTGGATTGAGGCAACTGGAACCTGATAGAGAGAAAGTTCTTCCCGTTGCCTGTCAACTAGCACAACATGATTTCCTGCGAAATAGCACACAAAGAGTCTTGAAAATACGAAACTGGCAGTATTGCATTTCAATACAAGTAGGTCTGCTGCTTTTTACACTGGTCCTCAGTTTGGCGGAAAGGCTCTGTTCATGCCATGTTTGGCAGCTGCGCTGAAATGCCTGGACCTGGACCTGGGGAGGCTTAATTTCGCTGTCTCAGCTTGTGGCGGCACTTGGTACAGACACCTTTTTCAGTCACCTTCTCCTAAGACTCAAAACTCCCAAGTTTGAACTTTTGCCAATTTTTCATTGGTTGTCCTATGCATTTTCACTCTTCCTTTACACGCCTATCAGTGCCTTCCTGAGCCGGCACTCGCCACAAGCACCCTCAACCACTATTTCCACTTACCTGTTGCGTCACACGCCTCTTACCCACACCAACTGAAGCATCTTCGCCGTCGTATCGTCAGAACCAATCCTCCCTCAGCTATGTCCGCCAACGAATACGATGACGTAGACCGCGAGCGCGTGGTGGACGAGACTCTAAGCCTGATTGATCATCTCGACATCGACCAAGCGCCGGCATCCTCCGCTGCTTTGCGATCGATGAAGAGAACTTTGACACGCACGCGCTCGCAATAGTTGCGGAGACAGTGCGCGCGACCAGCGACAGATCTCAGAGCGACTACGACGCGTTGATTCACTTCCCCGACATCGAAACTGCTCGGATAAACAGAGATTTTTTGCTGAAATCGCGTGCCATGTCTGCAGAGGCTGAGAGGGTTGTGAGTGACAAGGCCCGACACATGTTGCGGCCGGCATCGTAATGGACTGACCTTTGATAGGCCCAACAAGCTGCTGAGCACGCTCAAATATCTACTCAGCCGAGTCCAACCCCGGTCAAGATTCCCCCCATCGACAATTGTACCAGTCTCGATGGACATCACGATCCGCCACAAGAGCCCGCTGCCGACACTCCCATGGCTGATATTGATGACCTGGAGTTTGAGAGACTTCAGACCCGACGTTTGATGCGTGACGGCCATGTCACGATCAATCACTACTACATGAACAGACCGCCGGAAGTCCAGCCAGAGCCAGCGCCAAAGCCAGAGCCAATACCAGAGTTAAAGTCAGAGCCCATGCCACCGCCGATGCCACCGCCCAAGCCGCAGCCTAAACCGCAGCCGAGACCGAAGACAAAGCCAGAGCCGGAACCAGAATGGCTGCTCTGTGATATCTGTGATGAATGGTACCTCGAGGAGGACAACGTGCTCCAGGACGATGGCAGACCTCCCTGTCGTTACCATACCGGTACGTGGGCTCTACCTGGAACGATTCCTGGCCTCTTCCTAACAAAATGACTAACGCACTCACCAGGACAAGTCCTGAACTATGGCAACAATGAATTTTGGGCCTGGCGCAATTACGGCGTTCTCATGACAGGCCGGGCGTGGAACTGTTGCCGCCGCAGACCCAATGCGGCGGGTTGTTACCCAGATTTCCATGAGCCGGCTGATTCAAGTGAAAGCGAGTGAAAAGTCAAATTGTTGGTTGGCAGGTTCCATGTTTGTACGCCACGCCATGTTGGAGGCCTACGTGGGGGTTTCTTGTTTTAAGCCGCTGGTCATCGAGGAGATGAGAATCTCTGGTGTTTCCGAAAGGTTTCAAGGGAGTCGAGATTGGAATTTATCCTTCAAGTAAAATGATGGAGGACAGTGGGATGGTTCCAGGATTCGTGTTTGAATTTGAGGAGTTTCGTGGCTTTGTAATAATTCAACTTTGCTCATCTTGACATAGGTTGCTACAGAATGGACGCAAAATGAAATCAATGCCCTTGCTACCATCGGTCGATACTCCTCGTCAACGTGACCGGCGTTTCTCAAGGTTTCCTACATAGGAATCTCACGCTTTTCCAGCCCCGTGGTGCTGTCTTGACTTGCCCAGGCAACAAGCATCACCTTAACCCTGGTGGCGTGTTTGCGACAGCCTCGCCCGCCCTTCCATTTCCAGCACCCAACCTTCCACACTTTGACGTTGCCCTTCTTTGCAGGCAGAGACTGCCCACCTCCAAATTTTGCTGCCGCACTTGACCCAATTCAGAACTACTTTTCCATACGCTACACCACTAACAACCCAGCTCACACGTGCTGAGCTACCTCATCCCCGACATACCACAACATCTTCGCTGGCCAGTCTACAGCCTACACGAGTCAACAACTTGACCATAATCATGGCCGACAAGCGCAGCGACATTCTTGATCGGCCAGTTGGAGAGCTCTGGGTGGAGCTGAGTCGTGACGAAAAGAAGAAGATTTGCGACGCTCTCATCGATCGCAACAAGCCCGACGTGATGCAAGAGTTTGCCTCCCTCGTCCGATTCACTCGAGGCTATCTCCAACAGCAGCCCAATGGATCACTGCCACCTTCCAATGATACGCCTTCTGTCCCAGCTCGCACGATCCGGCGCTCTCGGCCTTCTCATAACAGAGTAGAGAAGCGCAAGAACAAGAAGGCACCAGTCGACAAGGCCAGTTGGGCAACGAGGAAAGCCCGTGAGGCGACTTTCAACACTCCGGCAGGGCGTATCGTTGGCCCCCCAATGAGTCCCAGCCCCCCAAGTTCCTCATCGAGTGAGAGTGACTCGGGTGTTGAGTACATCAAGGTCGGAGATACTGGCATCGTCCTCCAGCGCGTTGATGACCCCCGACCGTCAGCGACATTAGCCCCGGCGAATAACCAGCGACGACATTGATGTGCCCTCATATCACTCGTCCTCCGGCGATCATTGTCATTTTCTTGGTTTTCAGAAGGATTTGGCAGAGAAACCTACCAATGAATCGCTTCATTCAGTATGAAATATCATGCACCTGACGCTCCAGTTTGAGGAACCCGGCAGCGCAGCTTGCGCGCGAGTGCCTTGGCTCTCACTTCCAAAGCCTGGACAGGAACTGTTTCCTGCCAGCGTCATCACGACAACACCTTTCTTGTCTAGACTTTTCTAAACAACGATCGTCAGCCCGCTGCAATTGATCCATATCCCAATTTCGACCTGACCAATGGCATCTCAGTTGTTTGCCTCTCTCAAATTCCCGACCGCAGCATCCCTTTCAGACAAAGCAAGCTTTTTGGCCTCCGGGCAGACCGGAAAATTTGGAAAGAGGTATGCTCCCTTATTTTGTCTGATTTGGATTGGTAATGGGTCTCTAACCTTTATGAAGGAAAAGGTGCGACTGGTCAAGCCCGACAGCTTCTGTTTCTCTTCATCAGTGGTTGACAGATGGATTTGCTGTCTGGAAGATGGGGGTTGACAGCGAACAATAGAACCACTTTCGACCAACTCCATGCATTCAGTTTATCTTCTTTGCCGAACATATCTGTTTCAACGCACCACCTGATCTTTCGTGATTTTGTGCCCCTAGAAGCTCGAGATCCCATCTCCGCTAAGCTGCTCAAGGATAAGCATTAATGCATGATTGCATGGATATTCTTCCCAGTGTCAATGAGTCTACAAAATGAGGGAAACCATATCAGTGACAAGCGAAAGCCTGTGGCTCACCAGCTGCAGACGCACGAGCCCAGCAGACTGCACGTACCCCCCGGTGGCTCTTGAATAAGCTGTGGGGACAGTGGGTATCACCACGACGAGTGGATCTGGTTTCGAACTGCCCCAGAAATGGAGGCGGTGACGTGTCAGGCATTTTTCTGGAGAATACGTTCATAATTCCTGATCAAACCTGCTTCGTCAGACGCTTGGATGCGCTGTCATAGCAATTCAAAACGTGCCACGATTCTTCACAAGAACTTGAATCTTCATTTTTCTTCATTCTGCTCTATTCTCAATGCACTGCAATCTATATCGCAACATCTCAGAAATTTTCAAAATGGCAAGAGGCAGGCGAAATGGGGACGAAGATGGTACCTGGAGACCCTCAGCAGAAGATGTCTATATAGAGGCTCATGATGAGGTTCTGGAGGAGGAGATCATGGGTAATGGGAATAAGAATGAAGAGAAATCTTCATCTCAGAAACCATCTCGAGTCACTCCCCAAAGGGATTCCCCTGCCCCTCAACGCAAGAAGGTGACCAAGCGGACGAAGCGTCCAGAGGATGAGGCATGGAAGCCCACGGATGAGGAGCTTGAGGATGAAGAGCTCGAGGTACAGGAGATGGTGAACGAGCAGCTATTGAGCGAAGAGCTGGAACAGACCAAGACAACCAAGAAGGCGTCATCTAAGGCTTCTCCTAAGGCTTCTCCTCCCAAGGCTTCTTCTCCTGAGGCTTCAACACCCACCGAGCCCAAGAAGCCGAAGCCCCGGACCAGGCGCGAGGAGGATAAGGAGTGGACCCCAGATGGTGACGAAGGGTACGAGGATTACGATGACTCTGCCGATGAATATTTGGAGTACGAGACTCTGGCAGACCTAAAGAACAAGAAGGACAAGGATGACAAGCCTCCGAGTCGAAAGAGCACACCGGCGAGAAAGACCAAAAAGTCCTCAGAGGACAAGAGCGACGAAGATGACGAGCCGTCGAGTGGGAAGAGCACGCCACCGAGGAACCCTAAGAAGAGACCCGCCGTGGTCTCGGCCGGGAGCCCCGAGACTCACAAGAAGCCCGCCCCCAAACCGCTAGCTGTGCGCAAACATACCCTTGAGCCAGCCAAGAACGAGGTGCCTCCCGATTTCATCGTCAGAGGCCAGAACTCGAAGGCTCCATTCACCTTCACGGTATACCGTGGCGAGGGTATGAGTATGCTCGCGATGAACTGGAAGAATGGCACGCCGCCGGATGACTTCGTCGGATTCGTGATCGAGTACCTAGAGCCGCAGTCGACCGAGTGGCGGGAGATTCCAAACTTCCTGACGTTCCCGGGAGAAGCACCCCAGGCTGGGCCTGATGCACGGTCGAGCCGTCGATCGCCAATCCAGAGGTTCCGTTGGGTGCATTTCCCATACAGTGTAGACGATGTCCCCGGGCATTTCCGCTACAAAGTCACTCCTGTATTTATGAAGGGCGGGGAAGAAGACCGCCAGTTGATCTATGGGGAGGTGCAGGACGTGAAAATCCAGATTATGGCGTCGACGTACCCGGGCAAAATGAACATTGCCTTCACCCGAGGATTCGTGTCCTCCAAGGCGTTTGTCAAGAAATTCGGCAGCGATGGCGGAGTGGGAACCATCCTGCCCGCCAAAGCCGACGATGGCCTCGAGTTCAGGCCCAAAGACCCAGAGCTGCAGGAAAAGGCGTTATCTTGGATGGGCTTCGAGGCTCGTGAGGTCATGCTTGGAGCGCTTGACGCGGCCATTGAGGATGAGACCGCCCAAGTCCGCGTGCTCGCGTACGACTTGAACAACCCCGAGATTGTGCTCCGGCTGAAGAAGCTCAGGAGACGGGTCAAGATCATCATCGATGACTCTGATCCACACAAGGAGCCTGATGACGCCGAAACTAAAGCAGCTGTGATGCTGGAGAGGTCTGCAGGAAAGAACAACGTCCAGCGTCAGCATATGGGTGGCCTGCATCACAACAAGGTCATTATCGTGGACGGGAAGAAGACCAAGATTGCCATTGGTGGCTCGACCAACTTCTCTTGGCGGGGCCTTTATGTCCAGAACAACAACCTGATTGCCCTGGAGGGAAGCGGGCCGGTGGAGGTGTTCACCAAAGCCTTCGAGAACTATTGGGAGCACCCCAACGACACGGACGGATTCTACAACACCGAGTCAGCACAGTGGAACGACCTCGGGCTCGGGGGCATCGACGCGCAGGTGACATTCTCGCCGCACAGCTCCAAGGCAGGCACCCTGGACGGCATCGCCGAGGATATTGCGAATGCGACATCGAGCCTTTTCTACTCGCTCGCCTTCCTCTACCAGACGCCTGGTGTTATAAGGGACGCCATCGTCAAGAAGACGGCGGAGAAGGGAATCATGGTGTACGGCCTGTCGGACAAGTCGGTCAACGAGCTGGAGCTGCAGTCCAGCGACGGCAACCCGCCGGTCGCGTACCCGGAGAGCTTCGACAACGAGTCGGCCGGCGGCTCGGGAGCGAGGATGCACCACAAATTCGTCGTGATTGACTTCGACAAGCCCAACGCCCGCGTGTACACTGGCTCCCACAACTTCAGCACGGCTGCTGACCTGAAGAACGCGGAGAATCTGTTCCTTATTAGGGACGCCCGCGTGGCGACGGCGTACATGATTGAGGCTGTGTCCATGTTTGATCATTATGAGGTCCGCAATCATGTGCAGAAGAAGAAGAATGCCGAGGCCAAGGGGGAGAAGCATACAATCCACTTGAGGCTGCCGCCTAACAGACAGAAAGGCGAGAAACCGTGGTGGGATCAGTACTGGTCTGTGAAGCAAAAGATACATGACCGCGAGATGTTTGGGTCTTAAAGGCTGTGCAGCACTTGTTGGTATCTCAACATCTGTAGGTACCTATTCAGAGAGCTATAGATAGAATTTCAACATGACTTCAAATCGTCTTTGACACTTGTGTATGTGTGGGCTGTCAGTGTTTGCCCGTCTCTTCCCAGTCAGCCATCCCGCTTGGTCGGTGCAGGAGCTTGGCCGCGCCTTCCCAACAGCTTACCACAACACCTGTCACAAACCTTCCTCCCAGTTTCAAAAGCCCATCTGGGGTCAACATTGTTTTTCTCCCCTTGTCGAGGTCTTCGGGCAGAGTCAGGCCAGAGCACCGTCCATTCCTTCTGCCTTGTCTTCCCGTGTATCACTTGCCAGACACGACCAAGTTCAACCCATTCTTGTCCGGCCAAATCCAACGAGTCTGTTGCCGCCATGGCTGACGAATTATTCCATACTTTTGTCTTCCCACCTACTAAAGATTCGCTGGAAATGGCACCGCAATACGCAGTCATGGCCAACAAAATTTGGATCGACCTCACCAACGACCTCAAGCGAGACTTTTGCGACTCGCTGGCCTCGTACAGCGGGCCCAATGTCTACGGGAAGTTCAATGCGCTGATCGGATTGGCGGTCCACAAGAAGCACGTAAGGGAGAAAAACACCCAGGCGACGGCCGTTGGGAAGCGCAAGCGGGATGACAGTGACGTGACTGAGGCTTCGCGTGCTTCGGACAAGAGACCCAAGGTTTCCGAGCCCATGGTGCCACTGCAGTCTGCGAGCGTCGACATCGTGACTCCAAAGATTCCATTCGTGTGGCCTGCGTTTCGACAATCACCAATCATCTTTGGCCAGCCGACGCTCTCTTCCATCCTAACTGGCAAGTCGTCAACTGCCCCCCTCACTTCGACCGCGACGACCTCCGCTGCTGCAGCAAACCTCGCGAGCACCGGTCCTCCTCTGCTCACAGGACCCAAACACGTTCCCTTCGCGCAATTTGCAACCACTCAACCTGAGAAACCAGTCCAAAAACAGCCAGCATGCGATGAGCATTTTACTTTCGCGGACCGCAGACCCCTTCACGCGCAGCCGACCGCCGGAGCAGGAGCTGCTTATCAGCACCGCCCAACAGCTCAAAATGCAAGTTCCAACCAGCCACCGCCGATTTTCTCGGCCAACCCTTCACAAGGAGCGCACGGATGGCAGCCCGTGACGACCTTCTACAAGCCCCCCTTCGCCGGAGTTGACATGTCTTCCTTGAAGATTCCAGCCAACTCCAATGTCACCGTCACCATGAACGTTTTCCACGCTCCATCTGTCCTCCACCAGAACATGGATAGTAGCGCTCCGAGGAAGCTCAAGTGCATTCAGTGCAAGGAATTCTACATGGAAGCTCAGAATACGGCGATGGAGTGCCGCCGTCATACAGGTACTGTGCCCGTTTCTCCCTGTCCGCTCATACTGGCTGGTAAACAAGGGATCAACATCGTGCTCACATTTCCTTACAGGCCGCTGCGTCGACGCGGACGATGTAAAATTCGACCAGCATGAAATCCCGGTCGGAGCAAGTCAAGTCTGGGACTGCTGCCGAAGAATCGTGCAGGACCCAGGTTGCCACCCATGCAATCACTACGCCGGCTGATTGCTTGAAGGAAGAATGTTTGACAAGAGGTGCAAAATAGACTACATGCCAAGAGCGAGTATAGACACAATTTGCGACGGGTGAGAGGTGGTTTGCTTTTGTCAACGAAAAGAGGGTGAAGAGGGTGAAGGCGCAAAGGCCTCCTCAACTATTTGCTGTTTCAACCATCCGCAGCTCGACAGGTATTGACCAGGGGAGGACAGTTTTTGGTGGAAAAAGTCAAGACAAGAATGAAGCAATAGAAAAGTGTATTCGATGGACCTTAGTTCCAAATCGGAGTCTACCATAATGATAGTCGTATTTCGTACCAAGCTTGTCTCTCAGCCTCTCACCCTGTCTTTCGAACCTTATCCCGGGCAGGATCAAAGTCTCGCCATACCGCCTCGCCCCTGACAACGTATGACCTCCCATCTGGCTCCTCGATCTCGAAATCCAGCGTCTGTGGTTTCTGGCGCGATCGGGGAGGTGCAGCTCGCTGTTTCCCATTCATGTTGTAGCTGGGCTGGCCGCGGGTCTGCCCTGTTGTGTTGCCGCTGGGGTCGTAGTTGTTTCTTGGTGGACAGGCGTCTCTGTGCTGGGGAGCCGGTCGGTGAGGGTAGCTCGTCTTGTGCTGTGGTGGAGGTGGCGCTTGTTGCCGGCTTCGCTGGGTATTTGGTGCAGAAGCCGCGTGTCTTGGTGGATGAGACTTTTGAGGAGGAGCAGGCTGGCTTTGGCCCACTAAGTACAATTGAAACACATCAGAACTGAAGAGTATGCTTTCAAGGGATGCAGTTATCTAGGGTGGACTTGGGAAAGTTGAAGAGGGAAACATACGCTTTTCTCGAGCGGCGGACCGCGCCTGCTGGAGCTGGTCACGCTCGGTTTGATATCCCAGGAACCTGCACGCAAATTCCTGTTTAGTGATGAATGTCCTTGGTGTCTCGGTCTACGTCAATATCGCAGAGCTTACTGTCCTCTGAGATCGTCCAGAATTTCTCGCCTTGTCATCTTGTCATACCGGTCCCTCGCTTTATCGTACTCCTTCTTCTCAAGCCTGATGGCATCTTCGAGCTCGTCTAACTTTCGGATGAGGAATTCGAGTCGGCTGGACATTTTGTGACTTGGATGTGTTCTACGAGAATGCCGTATCCAAGACTGCTTGAATGCAGGGTGCTTCCTCGCGAGGCGGTAGAAGTCAGCAGAGATCATGAACCTCTCATGTATTTATCAGTCAGGCTTTGTCAAATGCATACCTTTGCCTAGGGTCCGCATGACGTCTTGGCACATTGGTGCAACGCTCCCCGTGCCTCTGGTCTCAGGAAAACTGCACTTGTTCGTGTTTCTGCAGCCTGGTAGGATCAGAAGTGCACTGGGCCTCTTGCACTTGACCAAAGCTTAGGGTTTTATAAGGCTTTCAGGAACGGAGACGTTGCCATTGATTGGGTTAAAACATAAAGCGGTCACCATACTGGTCTGCTGAAAGAAGTGTGGTGTTTCGAACCCTCCTCGGCTATCTCAGACGGGCCTCGATCTGGCCTGCATCACCGGGCCGTCAGCGACCCAACCACCCGGCCCGAGGCGTAGATCTGACACAATAAGCTTGGTTCAGCAGTGACTAAAGTCTTTGTGTTCGATACGCATGAGGAAGAATTGCATATTTTCAATTGGCCATACCATTTCTATGAAATGTCTTGTGGCCCATCCAAAGAAAAAATTCTCCTATCTTTCTGTGGGTTGAAACATCAGTTGAAAAGGGGAGACATGCCAGTATCCTTTGAGTCTCAATCTCCCACAAATAGGCAACTAGAATTTAAGAAGTGTTATGGTCGCAGCCTTTTTGGAAGGTAGTCTTCTATGGAACAAACCCTCCCCAACGCTCTCCATAGAAAACCACTCGCAAATAATCCTCATGAAAATGAATTCAATGTTTTCGGAACAATCTCTCAAAACGTTGCTCTCCTGGCAATGCTCATGAGATATCCCTGAGAAACGGCGCTTCTAGGACGGCATTCAGTATTGCAGCTTCCTCCCATGCTATGTCTGCGATAACGTCTGGATTGGTAGTGTCTCGAGGACTCGCTTTAGTATGATCTTCTGCCTGGAGAGAAAATTGGCTTTTCAAATCCAGTGCATCAAATGAAGAAGTAAGCAAGTACCACTGTGACTGTGGAGGCCAAGCTAGAGCGACTGCTCTGCTTTTCTGAAGCCGTCCGAGGGATCTAGTTCTTCAGTAAGCTCATGCACTGGTGTTCTGAGAGTGTGTCTACCTGAGTACCCCATTCTGAGGTCTCCACTAATCGTTGAGCTCTTTGGCACACCTAAAGGTTTCCCACTGATAGTTGCCAGGTCAGCTCCTGCCCGTCCTCAGTAATCAGATATGAGCTTCGCGTTGTGGCAGCAAAGGGTCAGACCCCACGTCACGTTCCACTTCCTCGTGTCCCAAAACATTCAGAGGTCCTGACCTACGACACACACCCCATCCTCAACATCATCAGGACTCACCTCTGCGACATCTCTGGCTCCTTCTGATTTAATCACGTCCTCTATCTTTCCAGGAATGCCTGCCCCTATCTATTTCCAATCTCTGCGCCGCTAGCAGCCTGCGCAGCCCGTCCTCCTCAACCGCGTCGTCACGCGCGCCACCAAGTCAATTTAACAAAGATTATCCCAGCACTCACCACAATATGGACACTAATGAGAAGCTCGGCTGGGTTGAACGCGTCAATCACGCATCAGAGGAACAGGCCAAGCGGACTCTGAATTTCATGATTCTGAAGTGCAATACCAAGACTGACACGATCGCACGTGCGATAAGGGACGCAATTGAACGCCATACCCCAACGCCGACAATTGTCTACGAGCAGCCAGAGTCTGAAGACGATGATGAGGCAGCGCTCGCTTCGTCTCACAAGAAGTCCAGCAAGAAGAAGAAAAAGAAGAAGGAACAAGACGATAGCAGCCAGGACGAGGAGGACGCACCTTCCACGACCTCGAAACAACGTCGCGGTATTCGCCGTGGCGACATCAACCCCGACCCACTCGTCGGAAAACACATCCTGAAGAAGAGCAAGACCAAGCTAAGAGGCAATAGGAAGCGCAGCAGCAAGCATGATGAGGAGCAGATCAGCCCGGACGTATCGGATAAGATCAAATCCAAGCATGCATCTGAGCCTAGGGCTGAAACCAAGCAGCGCACCTGTCACGAATCGCTGGAAACGCCTTCCAAGCAGAAGAGCCCTCCTGTCATCGATCTCATCACTTCATCTGACGATGAGACCGATGACACCGAGCCGTCGCAGCATGGAATTGTAGACGACAAGAACTCTGACGATGATAGTTCAGACGACGACAGCCCAGATGACTCCAGCTCCGACAGCCACAGCTCAGACGACGGGGGCTCTGAAGATGAGAGCCACGGTGACGCTGTTGCTGAAAGGGTTGGCCTGGCCCAGGAGAGTCCTAACAAGGATGCCAATGAAGCTAATACGAAAGGTGATGATACTGGTCGAAGCACTACTCGGCCGAGCACGAAATCCACGGCCAATATGTCGAACCCAAACAGCAGTACCGAGACCGGCATTTTCGGCTCGGGGAAGAAGCGCAAGGCTTCAGAGCATGCGGTGGAAGAGATTCACAAGGACAGACGTGCAGATCCAACAATCATTGACCGTCTCAACAAGAGATCCAAGCAGAATCATCCACATGAGTCACAGAGATCACCGAAAGATCGGACGTGCCGCAAGTGTGGTGTACTGTTTCCATCGGTGGCACAGCTTCTGAAGCATCGACTGTACTGCAAGGATTCAGTTGCAACCCTTGAAAATCATCATAGCTCTGAGCCAAAGTTAGATGATCATTCCGGTCAGTTTCAGAAAGCCCATAAGGCTAGCCACCCGACTGGCGATAGCTTCACAGACGAGCCGCGCAACACCATGCAGCTCCCTTCAAGGCCTCTACAAAGAACTCCAACAAATCGTGGGTTATCAGTGCCTCCACCAAGTTTTGTACACGAGCCGAACAACTTTCCGCGGGGCCCTACACCCACACCCTTGGCTATCGCGCGATCAGTCTCAGGCATTCAGTCATCACCAACGGGCCTGATCCATCGCTCAGAGCCAGACTTGTCTTTAGACGATTCTACAGGTCACCAATCTCCCGCTCCCAAGCCAATGACACGCGAACAAGAACGCTACGAAGAGGACCGAGTCCGACGCCGATGCATGTACTGCAAGAAATGGTTCAGGAATTGCGATAACTCGAACAGTTCTTGCATTTGCCATCCAGGTACGTGTCGTTCAATCTCGTGTTGCCTCAGATGTTGAATCTAACTTGAGCTTCTCTGTGCAGGTCGATACGGTCCTCTGACAAAGAGACAGATGGTACCGGAACTCTTCAAAGGCGGGATTGTTCCTCCCCTGCCCTTCGTGGCCTGGACTTGTTGCCGCCGACAGGACAAGGACGCGCCACCTTGTAAAAATGGTAGACATGAGCGATATCGTCCAGCGGAGTAGAATGATTGATGGTGCCATTCTTGCTGGGGAAAGGGGCCGATTTTATCTTGGCTAGCTGTCCTCCTGAGCGTGTGATTGACCGGCCTTTGCATTGCATGCGGTAGTCGGAGTAGTAGTCGACGTTTCATGGTGCCCATCAATCCGGTTGGAGGAAATAGCATAGCACATCACTTCCATATATCGGTCCTGCTGTGAGAAACGATGTTCGAGTGATTCCCTGATGCCAACTCACTTCTCGCATTAGAGATAAAAGCAAAACAGCTTTGTCGTCGTTTTCATTTGAGCTGATTGAGGTCAGTACCGCTCGGTCCCGAAGTAGGCCGAGTTGCAATTCCTCCGGCCCGCGCCACAGTCGGGCCCGTCGGTGGTGTGATGCAAGCTGACAGGGTCCTCAGCTGCGGCGGACCAATGCGGACTTTTTCGGACATCCCCAAGACCTACATAAGCGCAACGCGGCTGGAACGCCAACGTCACCTCAATTCAAAGCACCATAAACCACTCAGCGTACACCCATAAAGCAGCGATTGAGCCATTGATTGCAGCCACCATGAACTCGTTCCGAATATTCTCTCAACGGCTACGGCCAGCATTCAACGGCAGAATGGCGACACAAGAACTTGTCAGCGCTTACGGACCCACCGTGTTCAAGGGCTTGGCGGTTGCTGGTATAGGTGGAGCAGTCATTTCACAATTGATGAGGAAGGCAGATGCTGAATCGGGAGAGCCAAAGAAGATATTCCCACGACCTGGGCCCTCATTCACCAGGCTCACACTAGAGAAAGCCGAAGATGTCAACCACAACACCAAGAGACTGCGCTTTGCGTTGCCTGAGGAGAATGCCGTCACAGGACTCCCATTAACATGTGAGATCAGATGCCTCGGTCTCCAAGCTTGAAAAGCGAGCAAATACTGACACTCATCACAGCTGCACTGCTCACCTTCGCCATCCCCAAGGGCAGCTTCCTCCCAGTCCTCCGGCCATACACACCCATCACCCCAGCAGACACGCCCGGCCATATGGACCTCCTGGTGAAGCGCTACCCCCAGGGCAAGCAGTCGACGCACCTGCACTCCCTGAGCCCCGGCGACTCGGTCATGTTCGCGGTGTGCATCCCAGGCTACAAGTGGACGCCCAACAAGCACGCCTCGGTGACGCTCATCGCCGGCGGCGCGGGCATCACCCCGATCTACCAGCTCGTCCAGGGGATCCTCGACAACCCGGAGGACAAGACCAAGATCACGCTCGTCTTCGGCGTCAACGGCGAGCAGGACGTGCTCCTGAACGAGGAGTTCAAGAAGTACGAGGCGAGCCACCCGGGCCAGTTCAAGGCTGTGTATGCGGTCAGCGGCCTCAAGGACGAGAGTGGTGACGGGCGCTTCAGGAAGGGATATGTCACTGAGGCTCTTCTGAAGGAGGTCGCTGCGCCGGCTTCGGAGGAGAACACCAAGGTCATGGTATGCGGCCCTCCTGCTATGGAGGAGGCGCTCCTAGGAAAGAAGGGCTGGGGAGGCAAGAGCGGCGGTGTGCTTGAGAAGCTGGGGTATCGGAAGGATCAGATTCACCAGTTCTAGGCTGCTCATCAGGAACTTGGATGTGACTAGAAGGATTGACTTCACATTTTGTGTTAGAATGTTGTGTTCGCATGTTTGGAAATATGCCGGAGTTGGAAAATAGGGTGGCATTGTGTGTGAATCTTTCCTGCTGTGTGTCAAGAGTCGGGACCATTCAGGCAACAGTAAATCTAAGCTCTCTTCACACTGCCACGCTCTCCCAAAAGCGCTAAGCCGGTGAACCGACACCTGCCCTCACTAATCGTTAATCTTTCTCTCTAGACTGTCTTGATTGCTCCTTCTCAACCAAAATACACTTCTTCGTTGCACACAGCACACAGCTCCTGGCTTTGCATTGTATCTGCCTCGCTACGCAGGTACATTAGGACGCGCTTTCCTCCCTACAACCCGTGACACGCGCCGCGACCGTGCCTGCGGTACTGATGCGTCGACTTGCGAGCGCGTTGAGTTCCCAATCTCAAGCCTAAACCCAGTCCCTCACCGAGAGTCCCTGGAGCTCCCAACATGGGCTTTCTCACCAAGAAACGCTCGATCGATGTCGGCAGTTACGCTAAGAACGCGGGTCGAGGACTAGACACCGCGAGAGAAGGCGTCAGAAGGCCAAACCTGTATGTGCTTTTCTATTTCATCCTCCAAGCAGTCTTCCTTCACCTTTAGATAGCATTGGTTTGGTCTGGAGCTAAGGATCATGAAGGCACCACGATGGGACCTACAGGACGAGTCAGGCGCCTAGCCTTGAGATGCTCCGGCACCCATTGCTCTCAAAACAGCAGGAGCAAGATCCATTTCAGCATATTGGGAAGTCCACGGGGTACCGCGACGTTGAGCGTCGGGCGGGTGTTGGAGGAACGCGTCGCAAGCGTCGCTCACGCAAAGACCAGTATCGCAAGGGAAATGGAGACGAGGCGTTGAATCCTGGGGAAAGTATGGAGGAGGCCAACAACAATTCGGGATCGTTAGATCAGTGCAACCTTGTGGCACACACAGCAGAGGAGCGTCCAGTCTACTGGAAATTGCTTCAAAAGGTCCTTGCAAATCTTGGTCTTACTGAGGAGCAGTGGAGGGTCAAGTACGTCGACCAATAGAAATATTAGGATCGGAAGGACTGAAATTGGAATAGCAAGATTTCATTGGTCCATTTGAAGGCTGAAGTTCAGATGAAAAGGATATTTGAATAGAGTCAATTCCATTGTGGCTTGCGAACACCTACTTAAGAATCAGACCCCAGCCCCAGATTTCTACTTCAACCTTCGTTTGGCAGCAGTTCGTCAGACTTGCGACCTTGTGAAATCTTTGACATCTCACAGACTTGCGAAATCGTTCAATGCTCAAGCTCTATCAGCCTCGAAATTACTCGTTCTGATCCTCTCCTGACTTCTCCATCCATCACAAACATGGCTCCCAAACACGGTTTCCTCGACGGACGCTGGGTTCCAGCCCGTTCTGACATCACCTACCAAAACTTCAAGCATTGGGAATACGCCATGAGGCAATCCCACCAAATGGAGCAGGCCCAGGCCCAAGGACAGCAGTTCCGACAGCTCCCCATGGAGATGCCCTGTTCGCCAGCCTTCACCCTCCAAAAGGTGCAGGCTCAGGCCGATGGACACCAGCTCCAACAGCTTCCCATGGAGATCCCCGGCTCGCCGGTCATTACCCACCAAGTCTACCTCGACGAGCAGCCCCCCGACAATGTCAAAGAGATCAGCCCCGAGGCCATCGTCTTCCGCCTGGCCCGCAACCGCCCTGCTCTCGACGCCCTCCGCCGCACTCACAAGATGCGATACCGCCGAAACCTCAGCGTCCTCGCCGAGTCGTTCCCGCTCGCCGACGAGGTTGCCACAAAGGAGAAGGAGGCGAAGAAGCAGTCGGAGAAGGCCCAGGGCCTGACGAGCGCCGAGATCCTTGCGCAGAAGGAGCTTGCCAAGAGGAAGAAGGCCGAGATCACGGTCGAGGAGCTCAAGTGCTTAAAAGAGATGAAGGCGGCGAAGGTAAAGGCTGCTGCGCAGGAGCGGCTCCGAGAGAAGAATGAGAAGCTTGCGAAGAATGACACCATGGGAAAGGTTACCGAGAAGGCCACTGGAAAGGGACTCAAGGACAATGCTGGAAAGAAGGCGGAGACCGCGACTCGCAAGACCGCTGAGAAGACTGTTGCCAAGAGCACGGGGTATACTGGAACGAGTGTGGAGACCGCCGCTACAAAGTTGGCACCCAAGAGCACTGAGAAGTCTGCTCCAAAAAGCACCGAGATGAATGCTCCAAAAAGCACCAAGGTGGCAACGAAGAGCGCTGAGAAGCCGGCGCCAAAGAGCACTGCAAACACCGCGCCGAAGAGGTCTGGCAAGATGAGCCTCAGGGCCAAGATGATGCCCAAGATGAAGAGATGGTAGATTACCTCTAGGACTGTGACTGCACTCGCAGTCTGATTGAGTTGGCAAACAGTACAAGGTCCTCTGGGTAGAAGCAATCGAAACCATCATTGTCTAACGGTTCCTTGCCTTTAAGCGATGTTCTTTGGGTATTGACGAAGCGTGTTTATGCTCATCAATGCTTGTCTGTCAAACGAGTATCGAACCACTTGCGTCCACCTCCTCATTTTCACTGTAGTCCGCTATTGCACTGCATGGATTTGAATTAAGAACCACATTCATGACCCTCCTATCCTGAGGAGCTTTCATTTGTAACTGACAGGTGCTTGCCTCACAAGGCTTTTTTCTTCCGGCAATACAGCGTACATGCGCTCCCACTGCCAATAATCATGACCATCCCGTACCTCATTCCTCATCATCCCCGAGTCGAAGCTAACACCCTCACAATACTCTTGATTCCATACTTTCCAGGCAGTCTGTACAGCCCTGTTCCATTCCTCAATGTGGCAATTGTAGTTTCAGAAATTGTGCACGGCAGGATCCAGCCTTGCTTGGCATCACCTAATTCTCGCGAATCTTCCCCCGTTAGCAGCATCGAGACGTGGCTTTCTTCACTACTTCTTTGATCCTTCATCTTGCCTCGGAATCATTCAGAATCGCTGCTGCTGATGCTGCGACGGGTCAGCTCCTAAAGTTCCCGTGCCAGATCTGCAATAGTCTCATCATCTGGGCCGATACATCCCAGCTTCTCAGAATCCTCGGACGTTGGCATATCCTTGGCTCGGCCAGCTGCGTTGTGTGAGGGGTCCAAAATGGTGTGAGACTCATCAGATTTGGGAGTTTGAGCCCTATTCCTGGGAAGAGACCTTCGCGGACGCTTGCTTGGTGTCTGCGATGTCACAGGGCCAGCGTTGTCATCATTGCGGTCATTAATTGGTTCTTCGATCAGGGCTCGGCCCCGTCTCGGGCGAAGAGATGCCACACGACTACCAGCTTCAGAATGTCCACTGGTAGAGGGAGTCGAAGGTATATGGGCCGGCGATGCTGTTTGCATTATGGGCGACGTTGGTCCGGCATTCTGTTGGGCCTCTGGAGACATTGTGTGGCGAGGGAAGGGAGACGATGCGGCTGCTCGAGTCCGTCGTGGACTCAAGGACTCAGAGCGCTGCTCGCTTCTGCGAATATCCGGAGGGTCATCTAACGTAGCTTTATCAGACGGACCGTTCGGCAACTCGTCACGTTCTCCGGCCACCACCCTCGTGTTAAGCACAGCCTCTGGCAATGGTGCAGGGGAGTTCCTAGCTGGCTCGTCCACATAAATAATGTCAGAAGTGACGCCGTCTACCTCCTCAATGTGCTGTCGAAGTTGCTGGTAGAAAGCCATTGCGACGGATGGAGGCATTGAATCTCCGATCTGTCTCCTAATGCATGATCCCTCAAATTGGTGGTATGTTGGGAATCCTTGAAGGCAGGCGAGCTCCCTAAGAGTGAACGGTCGCTTGCCGCCTGGATGATGATGCCCCGAGCGATTGCCGGAGATCATAGTGGCTATAGGCTTTCCCGAGTCTCGTGGTGCTCGGTTGATGACTGACAAGGATTCCGGGTTGTGTAAGGAATGGAGCACCGGGCTGAGGCCTCTGATGGCTTCCTTCTCTGTGGCAAACGGCTGCTGATCTCCATTCGGGTGCAAGCTGTGGGTAGCTGTAGGCCATGACGCTAGCTTCTCGCCTGGGCCTGCACCGAACATGATAAATCGATTGCGTATTTGTGGAAGACCGTACTCAACCATGGCGGCAATCTTCCACTGGACGGAGTAGCCAGCTTCGGTGAAGCTGCGGATGATAGTCTTGAATAAAGGAGCGTTCCGATCGCTTACTATGTGTGCATGCTGCTCCATGGAGAAGAATCTCGGCTGGAATTTGTTGAGTGCATCTCTGCATATCCTCTCGGCGGAATTTTTGTTGCCATTCGCCGCGATCAGAGCTGATGACGATATATGAAGGACATCGACTGCTCTTTGTAATTCATCTGCGTCGAACTTCTTGGTTTGAATTGGGTAGAGTTCCGTGTCCGGAAAATTCGCCCGGTAGCTTTTGCACGCGTCAGGGCAAGATTCTGTGGCCAGGACGACTTTGAAACCAGCCATTTCAGCTCCCCGAGATGCGCCACCAGCGCCGGCGGACACCTCCCCAAAGGAGTATCTCTGGAAGCGAATGGCTTTGGTTTCAACACTCTCGTCATTGATTGGATCCGGCTCGAGGAATGTCGATCCACCAGGAATCGTCTCGCCGCGCCACTCGCGGGAACGCTCCTTGTCGAGACCAAGGTTGCGTCTTTTGATTTTGTGGCGGCAGCGCTCCGAGAAGTGCTCAAACATTTGGCTCTGGAGAATCCCGGCTCTCCTTTGCTGTGCATTTCTGTACGTGGCACGCATCTGCCAACGGCAAGTGAGGGGCGCCTGCTCCTCTCTCTGTGCCGTTGTAGCATATGCGACAGGGTCGAAGCGGCAGTGGGGAAAGGACTTGTTAGTATTGATTAGAATTCTCTTCCTCAGTATGTCCTCAGGTTCAATCTCGAGAAGGGCCTGCTCTTCGTCCACACGTTCGTCGTCGATGTCGATCTCCACAATTAGGCAGACTTCACTCTGCTTTCGAGGGAGGTAATCGCTGAGGTTGCGAGTTCGGGCGTAGGGAAGACCTCGAATCACCACATGTTGAGTCGCCTTGTGAACATGGATGGATTTGATCTCAACGAACTCAATCTGTTCCATTGATTTAGCTATTTGTAGCGAATTTCGAGACACTTGTATGTCGAAATGTTTTGATCTCACTTACTGCATATGAGCCGACAAGCTCGCGAAGCTCAACAAACAGGCCAACCTCATACTGAATGCCGTTAACAGCCACTTGCTCCACAGATCGGTGATCTGTGTCAAGGGGGTGATTTCGCCGGGTCCTGCCAACCCATGGAAAAGCTTGAAGAGGACGATCAAGCTCAACCTCATCCTTGCCGGTGGGACTGGTCCGCGCGACACCGTCAAGCTGCTGTTCAGCCTGGGAAAGCGTGATTCGGTCAGCACTTCCCGACGGTCTGGTTCCCACCTCGCTGGCGTTGGTTAAGGGATCTTGCTTAGAAGCGCCTCTAGCAACATTCAAACTTTCGTGATCCTGATTGGTGGCCATGTTGATGAGTTTCAAGTTTTCGAATACAACAGCTGAATTAGAAGAGCATGAGTTTTTGAAATGTGATAGCGACTCTCAAAAGCTCAATTGAATCGGAGACTCGAAAGGTGCTGTGAGACGCGTGAGAAAGAGGTCGATGACAGGGAAGTGTGGGGGAATGTTGACGACGATGTTTGAAAGGCAGAGAGGTCAAGTTGAGGAACTCGTTGCACCAGGATCTGTCGTTTGGTTCAAGCGACCACAAGTGCAACCAGCTTCCAAGGCTAGCCGGTTCTCACTTACCACGGCTTGATCCATCAACTTTGTGAGTGAAGTATAAACAAATTTGTGGGAGTAAAAGTGCAGAGGCAGGAGTTCATGGTGGGTCGGTCAGCCACTTGGAGGGGCAGACGAGGTTTCCAATGTGCGTCAGTCGGTCTTGCAACGATCTATGCTTTGTATGTTACCCCCTAGGTAGACCTGAGTGAATCATCTCAACTGAGGGGGAGCTCCAGAGCCCTCCACGAAAGTAAGCTCGGGCAACTAGAATATCGTTCCATGAAAAGCAGCTGAGTGTCAGGGGAGGGTTGACGACAGCACCCTCTGGAACAATGCCCTCATCTAGCATATCACGATTACAAATGATTATATCTTTAGCGTGTCAATCTCTGAAAGTTTGTGGGTCCATTAATCTTCAGGCCAACATACGCAAGTGCTGGACAGACAAACAGGAAATTGTTTAACAGGAGCATAACAGAATGTCGTCAAAAGGGTTAGGGGTGTCTTAGAGCCTCAAGCCAACAACCTTAAGATCGTCTGTCGATGACATGCAGTAGAAAGACTCACCCAAGACCAAGGTCTGCACCGGCTAGGAATACTGAGATGGCATTCCCTAAGCTTCCCGCAAGAGCGGCGTACATTCACCTGAACAACCCAAAGAAGCGTAATGCACTCAGCTTGTCCGTCCTGCAAGACCTCCGCACCCAGCTCCATCGCCACCTCACCTCGCCCCGGACAGGCCAGTTGCTCCTCCTGCCACCCTTCAAACCAGACACAATTAAAGCCCTCAAGTCGCACACAGTAGACACCCGCTATGGGCCAACCGAGTGGCTCACTGACAGCGCGACCTGGCGCCGCGACCGCGAGGGCCTTCCCAACGTCCTCGTCCTCCGCAGCGAAGGACCCGTCTTCAGCGCGGGGCACGACCTCCGAGAGCTGCGGCAGGCCCCGGACGACGAGGTGAGGAGGACCTTTGCGCTCTGTGCCGAGGTAATGACCCTTATCCGCCGGTCCCCGGCCCCCGTCGTCTGCCCCGTCCATGGCCTCGCCACCGCGGCGGGGTTCCAGCTCGCCATGAGCACCGACTACCCCATCGCCCTGGGCAGCACGAGGTTCCAGCTCCCGGGAATGAAAATCGGCCTGCCCTGCACGAGCCCCGCCACTGCCGTATCCCGGCGGCTGCCTGCGGGCCTGGCGTACCGGCTGTTCGCGACGGGTGAGAGCGTATCCGCGCAGGAGCTGGGCGCCGGCGTGCTGGATGTCGTCCCCGTGCCTGACCACGCCGAGTCCACCGACACCGCCGCGGCTGCGTTTGAGGCGAGGGTGGAAGAGGTGGTGAGGCGGCTGGCGGAGGAGACTGCGGGCCAGCCGCAGGCCTTTGGAAAGTGGGCTTACTGGACTCAGCTTGCTGTTCACAACCGCGGTGAAGGAGAATTTGCAGACGAGTACGAGGCTGCTGCGCAGTGGGCTGGGGGCGTCATGGCGATGCATGCGCAGAGTGAGGATGCCAAGGAAGGGATGGGTGCTTTCGCTGAAAAGAGAACGCCTAAATGGAAGACATGATCCAGTTGGAGAAGTGCTGTGCGAGGCTGGCTGGAACTAACACCGCGTTTCTTCGTTTTGAAGGTCATCTTTCGTTACTTACCCTGACGTATTCACACCGAAACATATTAATATCTCGGGATACCTTCCGCAAACTTACTGCTTTGTGGCGGACCGCCAGTTGCTTTATGTCTTCTTGGAGACACTCAAACCTACTATTCGCTGGAATTATTGTACACATCAATCGACATCCGGAGAGCTGAAAACAGCCAATTTGAAATCCAGGACTGGATGCATATTCAAGATGAGCATGGCTCTGAAGGGGAAACGTAAGCTTCCCGAAACTAGTGCATCTTGCACAAACCAACATCACAACCAACCGAACACCCCACCCGAAGTCACTCGGCACTCACTGATCTGCAGATGAACAACAGTCTCTCCGTCACTTTCTAATGTCGTATCTGCTGATAAAACTGAGGCTTTTCAAGCTGGCAGACTTCCCTGACCAATCCTCCACCATTAATCCATCTGAGCACGACAGTTTCCCACGAGGGCAGCCTTTCCCATGCCAAAATTCAACCAAATCTACATCTCCCCTGGCCCTTTGACCGCGAAACCACCCAACGTCGCGGTCGAAGACTTTCACTTCAAGCTTGATGGGTGCCGCTATGTAGCCCTTGATCCTGTTGACGTGGGTGTTTGCCCTGCTTACTGCGATGACATTTGATCTTGCGTTTGTGCTGACTTTCTAATACGCAGTGGTCTGGCTATGGTGGCTACATAGACTCCGATGGTCGATGCTGCTACGACACACTGGTCACAGTCATCGATGGATCTGGCATCAAAGACGAGCTTGATAGGAAATGGCTGGAGGGATTCATTCAAGGAGTAGAGACGACGGATGATGCGTTCAACAGAGCGTTCTTGTACGGTCTGCTGTTCATTGAAGGAACTCAAAAAACACTCAACGTTACAAGAGACGGTCAGACCTATCTGGAACAACTCGGCAATGGCTGGATCAACTACACAGGTATCCAGTCTGAGCACCTAAGCCCTGGATTGTATCTCTTCCACAACGGCAGACTGCATCCCGTCTGCCGCCTCTTCAGCGACCATCACAGGGCTTTTCTGACGGGGCTACGTCCGACATTCACTCACGGACGCAAAAAGGTAGTGTGGTCGCTCGCAGACTTGACTCTCCATCATGAAAAGAAAACACAGGGACGCAATGCGTCCCGCCCGTTCCAGCCACTCCACATCACCGGCGAAGAATACAACACCCCAGCCATCGCAGTTCCCTCCCGCCTAACCTCCCACTCAAAACGAATAAATACCCCTCTCCGGATAGCAGTAAAAGACGTGTTCTCCCTACACGGACTTAAGACCTCCCTGTGCAACGCGGCATACTTTCGCCTCTCGGAGCCTGCGACATCGACCGCGTTCGTCGTCAAGACCCTCGCAGACCAGGGACACCATATAGTCGGCCTGACCAAGCTCAGCTCCATGATCGCGCGGGAGGAGCCCATGGATGCTGTCGACTTCCAGACGGCCTTCAACCCCCGAGGCGACGGGTACCAGTCACCCGCGGGGAGCAGCAGTGGCAGCGCCGCGGCCGTGGCGGCATATGGCTGGCTTGACTGCGCCATTGGGACGGACACCTCGGGCAGTGGCCGTCGGCCGGCTCTCGTAAATGGCGTTTTCCAGTTCAGGCCTAGCCATGACTCTGTCGTGTCGCTGAGTGGGATGGTGGAGACTTTCCCGTGGTTCGATACGCCTGTTGTGTTTGCCCGGAGCCTCAATATTCTCGGCAGGATCCTGCCCTCATGGCTCCCTAAGACTCAGTCGGAGAGCTTCTCGGGATGCACGAATATCATGTACCCGCTCGACTACCTGCCCACTCCCGTGCCAGCGCAGATGAAGCTGATTGATGAGCTCGTGGAGGATCTAGTCACCTGCTTCAGGTGCTCTGTGACCAAGAAATCCCTACGGAATTCTTGGAGGCAGTGTCCACCCGACGGTGCTGATCCAGACATCGAAGTATACCTCAAGGACGTGATTGTCCACACGTACTGCTACTCGTACTACCACCTCACAAGCAGCTGGGTAGATAAGTACAAGGACCGCTTCGGCCACGAGCCCTACGTCATCCCATTCGTCAAACAGCGGTGGGACTCAGGCGCCGCGGTGACGCCCCAGCAGCATGAGGAGGGTCTCAAGAAGCTCGAGGTATACCGGAAATGGCTGCTCGACGCCCTGTGCCTATCCCGTGGGAATAGGACGCTCGTGGTCCTGCCCATCGCGCCGGTGGAGCCGCATTATCGGGACGAGAGGACCGAGTCCCCGCGACACCAGTCGGCGACGGATGAACTCTTCCTGTCGCCGATCCTGAAAGCTCCGGATGTGGTTGTCCCGGTCGGGGAGATTCCGTACGAGTCCAGGATCACGGGCAGGCGGGAGTGGCTACCCGTCGGTGTGAGCCTGGTCAGCGCACCAGGTATGGACAAGTGGTTGTTTGACGCTGTCACTATGGTACTGGAGTCCTCGGGACGGCCGGACAAGGTGTCTTCGGGTAGTCGGATCTTTGGAAACCGGAGCGATGACTGAACGACGTGTTCTCGGCCATGGCACGTTTGAGTGTTGATACAGACACAGCAAACAAGGTCACAATCGCACATGAGTAATGAAAGTCAATGTGATATTCTATGAAAAACAGCGCTAGAGATGTACAGATAACGCATCACATGTACATGAAGCAGGACCGATCGAGTCCAGAAGTCAAGTATCAACAATCATCAATGCGTAACGTTGAATCATCCAGAAACAGACCTCCTGGGCCGCTCAAGCAGAGACACCCTTGATGATATCGGCGGCCTGTGAAGCAGTTAGCATGTGTATCAAGTAATTTAATTGTGATTGTAGGACTGGTGTCAGGGGCTTACCTTCTCAGCAACGCCGAAAACAGTCGTCATGATGTGCGTAGCAGGGAGCAGAGGGATAACACTCGAGTCCACGACGCGCAGGTTAGCAGAGCCATAGACCTTGAGGTCGGTGCCGACGACACCGCCCTCCTCGCGGGGGCCGAGCTTGCAGCTGCCGGCGGGGTGGTACAGCGTGGCGGCGTTCTGGCGGACGAACGCCTCGATGTCGGCGTCGCTGGTGATGTTTGCCCCAGGGAGGACCTCGAAGGGCTGCAGGGCCTGGATGGCGGCTGTGTTGCGGACCACGCGGCTGTACTTGACGGCCTCGACGAGGAGCTGCACGTCAACCGGGTTGGCGAGCTGGCCCGCGCTGAGGGTGGGCAGGTCGAAGGTGCTGGCCGAGGTGGCCTTGACGCTGCCGCGGGAGAAGGGGTGCTGCAGGCCGAGGACGAGCACGCCACCGTCCCAGATGAGCTCGAGCACGGCGGATTCGTTGGAGGTCAGCTTCTCGGCGAGCACGGCCTGCTGCTTCTCGTAGCCCAGGGCGACCTCGGCGGGGGTGTCGGCGGGGAGGTACTGCGTGCCGTCCTGGGAGGCGGCCTTGGAGGCGATGAGGGACGAGGCGTTGGTGTAGGTGTTGAGGGGCAGGAAGAGCAGGAAGTCGCCGGTGGGGGACGAGTAGGGACCAGTCTTTTGCTCGTGGTACTCGGCCAGGGCCTCGGCGGCGAAGGTGGTGTTGCTGGTCAGGTCGGACGAGACGATCTCGTCGGTGGTCACGGTCGCGACGGTCGTCAGGAGGACGTGGTCCTCGAGGTTGTGGCCCACGGCGGGGAGGTCGATGACGGTCTCGACGCCGATCTCGCTGTGCAGGGCGCTGTCGCCAATGCCGGAGACCTGCAGGATCTGGGGGGTGAAGAAGGGGCCGGCTGCCATGATGGCCTCCCTGTTGACGCCGACTGTGGACTTGGCTGCGTCGGCCGATGCGGCGAACTGAGATGGTGTTAGCTGTGTTTGGACTGCCTGCCACTGAATTTCGGTCTGAACTCACCTCGACACCAGTGACTGTGACTGCCGATGCTCCATAACCAGTCGAGTTGCTGCCCGTGATCAACTTGGTGACTTGCTGGCTCGTGACAAGGTGCAGGTTTGTCCTTGCTTCGGCAGTGTTGTAGTAGGCCTCTCGGGCTGAGGACCTTGTGACATTGGTGATGTCAATGTTGTGGGGGCAGAAGTAGCCTCCAATGGGTTGTCCTGAGGCCTGGTCCTTGGGGATAGTGATTCCCAACTCGTTGGTAGCATCAATGATGTTGCCTGGAATTATTTAGACACAGAAACGGAACTTGATGTCAGTCAGGGACAACGTACGGGTCAGGGGCCAGAAGAAGGGTGAGTAGGTGACGTTGATGTTCCCAGAGTCACCATGGGACTCTGCCTCGAACTCAACACCCCATTCCGCAACAATCTCATCACTGGGTGGTGTGAATATCTCTTGCTGTCAAGTTGTTAGCCTCTACTCCTCGAGGTTTCGAGGTGATCACAAGTCTGCCCACCTTCTTGAAGTAAGGGAAGAGACCATCGTAGTCCCAACCAGGGTTTCCCAGCTCCGCCCATCGGTCAAAGTCTGACTTTGATCCACGGTCAAACACCATGCGGTTCAGCTTTGTGCCACCTCCCACGATCTTCCCCTGGGGAATGGACACTGAACGGTTCTGCAGAGCCGGGTTTGGCGTGTATGATGTGTTCCAGTCGTACTTGGAGCCAATGGCACCTCCTGCCAGTCCGGGGATGGTGAAGAAGTCCTCATTTGCGTCGCTAGAAGGTCTAGTCAGCCCTAGTGTCCGGTGGCGCACGTAGCATCAACGGTTCCGCCAGAATCGGGGGTAGACTAACAACTCGCCAGCCTCGATGACCAGGATGGAGATGGCTAAATATTCGGTTAATTACCTGCCGAGGGCCCGTAATTAGGGGTTTTTGTTTTTGAAGATGTGCTCACCACTGTCCTCAGAAAGCCTGTTCGCCACGGTGAGGCCGGCGGCACCTCCTCCCACGATCACATAGTCGTAGCTGTCGAGGAGGTCGTTTTGCCTCAGGTGGATCCCGTGGAAAGGGGCAGCGTTGGCCACTGCTAGTATGAGAGCAGCGCTCACTTGGGCGGATAGGAACATCTTGAACAAGCAGTATATATAAAAAGAGTGACAAAGGATGACAAGACCCCAAGCGAAGGACAGACAAGACAGGTCGTGACAGAGACGTGAGGTGTGACCGAAGGGGAGGCAAAGCCAACGTGTGGTCCGGGCCGGCTTTTTATTATAATATTCCGCTGCTGGTGACGATGCTCCCAACCCACCCCCCTGGTAGCGCGACTCAGGGAAGGGAGGATTCGATGAGGAGTCTCCCCGAGGCACCTTGTCTACGTCCCTTGCAAGAAGAAATCCCTGGCGCGGATCCGGAGCGTCGGCAGCTAGCGAACAGCCTCTCTGCGTACCGTGGTTGAGGGACGGGGGCGCGCTGGAATGCAGAAGGGGGGAAAGTCCCCCATTCGAGCCCACATCGATCTATAAGTCCCGCCAAGCCATCTCGCATCTACCTACACTACGGTGGGTAGAAAATAGTACAGGCTTCTGAAAGTCAGGCCAATGTGCGCCCCTGCCGATGTGCCGACGCGCGCGCCCATGTTGGATACATGCGCTGGTAGGTAGCGTAGGTACCATAGTAGGTAAGGGCAGGCAGGCAGACAGGCGGGCAGTGTTGATTGAAGGTGTCATGGACCCAAGAGTTGGACGCAATTAGGGGACCGTCGAGCAAGGCCAGGGACGCTTTCAATGCAACCCCTCACGGGATTCCCATGCCCGACAAGGCAACGAGGTCGAGGGACGTCCATCTCATGAGGAGACGGTCCCGAATTAATTTAAAAAGTGCTTGGATCTCCGCTCCGGCGCTTTTGCATGCAGGACCAAGCTAGGCCGATCTTAGGGGCAGAACCCACATATCCAACAAGCAACGCCCCTGGCCTGCATTGGTCCCGATCCTTGACTCGGCCGCCCTGCCTGCCTCTCCCTCTTAGTCGGATTTTACAGAGCAAGCCACATGCAAGCACCCCCCCTTCTCCCCAAGCCAGGTGCCAGGTAGACGGTGCAAAAGACGCCAATCCCCGATGCCTACGACGGTACATTGGCTCTCACCCTCTCACGCGGCCTCCACGTGGTCGCCGTGTCTTGTCAAAGTTGGCGCTTCTCGCTCGATCGGGCTCTTGGTCGCTGTTGCTGTTGCATGTGCATCGGGGGATGGCACGCGGGCCGCGACATGATCTCATATATCCAGCCAGAAGCTTTCAATTCAAGAACAGACGTTGGGCTGCTTGCAGGCGCCCTCATTTCTGGGCACCGGCTGTGCCACCTACTTAGGAGGGTTGCTAGCCTATATCGAACCGCATGTTCGCATACGAGCAGACGAGTGGTATGTTCCTTACGACACATGCACCCAGGCCAGCCAGGCACCATTCGCGGTGCTGACCTACTCCGTCGTCATCGCGTCCCCATAGTAATACCCACCGCAACCCCTTGGCACTCCAGAAAACAGAGTTTCGATGGCTTCCCGGGGGATGGGGCCACGACAATCCCCGAGCTCGTCTACTCTACTTTATCTCTTTCCCAGTCCCACCACTCGGCTTGACGATATCCCGCCCGTGGAGACCGCGGAATAAACAGTGCACGCAGGCATTCTATCTGCTCTCCCCTTGATACCAAGACTGCCCAACGAACCTGCCGACGTCACAGGCACATTGCCATCTGATGATTAAACTCATTCTAGAAACATCAAGGCGCATTGACCAGTTTCGATTTGAACGAACTCTATGGCGTTTCACCAAACCCAAAAGTTTCGCCAATCTCCGCCAGGGTTTTGTCTAGCAGCCGAACTGACAGCTGGTGTCCCTGGCAGGCCTTCTGCCATCTCCCCTGCAACTACAGCAATCCCAGCTCCAGGCACAGAAGAGAGAGTGAGAGTGAGAGATCAAGAGAATATGGATACACGTGACAATTTGACCAACAACATTGCAAAGTTTCCCTCAAACGGGGACTGCATGCCCAAGAAAGATGAGCCACCATCCAGAGATCAAACCAAACACACGGGAAAGCTTCAAGGTGGGAGTCAGGTGCTCAACTAATGAACCTAACTTGTAATATTGCTCCAACAATGGTTTCACCTTCCACTTTGGGATTGCGAATCGCATCTCGATGTCTTGAGGATGCCAGTGTCACGAGTGAACTCTCCAGTTGCGGAAGTGTTGCCCAGTCAGACTCATTGGACAGGCAAAAGTGATGATATCACAAGATGCTGAACTAAGGAAGGCTGAAGTCCGGCAACAAATTCCAGCTTGACATTACTCACTTTCTTGCTTGCCTCAAAGCCGTCCTAGAGAAAGTAAGAAGAAATCCGCTAGCACTTTGGCCTGTGGGCCGTCTAACAATTGGGCCGGGCAGTTGAATACTGAAAGTTGCAGGCTTTTGTCCAGCAGCAAAAATGGTATCTCCTCTTTGGACACAACAGGCAGGCTTTGCGCTTGTAATTCATTTGTAGTTGGACAGATGAGACAGGAAACCGATGATATACTAGCTCAGTGTCTCTGTATTTCTGAATGGTCTTTGTTTCTCAGATGAGAAGGAAGGCGGAAGCGATGTAAATCAACTGTGTGGATGGAAAGCCCCCTCAGTAGCTTTCCTGTGTCAATTGTGTGCACTTGACAGAGTCATTTGCACAACAGAAAGGTGCCCAACAGATTCTGTGCCCCTCCTTAGCACAGTCCTTGCATTCGAAAGCAACTCCGTCCGATGAGTTTTCTGACAACTGTTTGTGGGCTCTGAAGTTTTCAGCATTGGTGGCTGGCTTCCATTTTAACAACACAAACCTGTTCACACCCATACCCCATCCCCAATCTCAATTTCACTTCTCCCAGCTTCTCCTCAACCACCAGGACCACTCGCTGTGCACCAGTGCAAACCATCATCATGAAGTACATCATGCTTCTTCTCTCTTCTCTGATGGGCCTCATGCTCTCTCACGCCGTAAGTTACCCCTTCAGCCCAGTACAAAGTGCAATTCAACGCAAATCGTGGTGAAGTGTTGGCATTGACTTCGTGGCACAAGGCTCCCCTCAGCGACGAGCTTGAAGACCCCTTAGCCAACTACACAATTGTTGACCTCGAATGGGTAATCCCAATCAGCCCCTACCGCAACGACACCGTCATCGGTACAATCCAAGATGTTGCCAGCCACCTTGCGACCGTGGACCCCGAGGGCTTCCTCGCCATCAACAAGAGCATCAACGAAGCCGTCGCTGCCCCTTCCACTGACCGCTCCACTGTCTCTTACAGCGCCAGCGACGACGCCCCTGGAGAATATGATCCTACAGACTACTCCTGCAACCTATTTCACGACTTTGTATCGGGCATCCGCATCAAGTACGGTGTCGAGTACCTGCGCAAGGTCAAGGGCACTCCAGGTCAGGGCCCAGGCCCGGTATGTCCCGACACCTTCCCCAACCAATTCCAGATGGGATTTCTCTTTGCTAATCCGGTCTCAGGCCAGCTGTGGTCGTGTGAGCTGCTCTTACCACGCAGCCATCTTTTGGTGCAACGATGTAAGACCCCCACGAGCGCCAACCCTCCCTTTGCTGGTTTGAGATTGTGAGGTCGACTGACTAAATCCTTCTCAAATGGCAGAACACTGACGGCCTGGTACTTGACACCTACGGCCGCATCGCAGACGGTGCCCAGGATCTGATTGCCGATTGCTGCTTCATCCAGGATGACGGTGATTACGGAACCTTCAATGGAGTGCAGCGCTTTGGGGGCAACTGGAACGTTGTCGTACAGAAGTCGTCCTGTTGAATGCTGGATTGGGGCACACAGTCATTCCCTCTTAGGCGCTGAGACGATTGACGGCCTCTGTCACTCTGCACGCACACAATTGTGACGCCAGGTATTTCACCTGGGTATGCATGTCACTAGATAGACGACAGCCTCGGAATGAACAAGACTCAACGTGGACCATAACAGAGTCCGGTCTTCTCCGTGATCAAGCTTGTGAAAATCAAAACCTAGATTCCAAGAGCCTAGGGATGCATACTCACATGAAGGGGTCAAAGTCAACTACAGCCGTTCTACAGAGCCAAGTGGTCGCTTAGTCCCATTGATAGTTCGTCTTGCCAAGCCCCTCCCTAGCCACCTGGGCAGTTAGCTGGCAGCCAAGTGAGCCGCCGTTGCCTCAAGTTCTAAAAGCGGGATCGCCGCCGGGCCAAGCCTAAGGCGCCGCCTGTGAGGCGTCCCTAAGCTGCCACGGGTGTCCCCGCAGAGCCACGTCAATAGGTAAGGGATGAAAGACAGCTATAGAGGGATAGCAGAGCACATAACGGCCGGGCCCAGGGGAGGCGCGCGCCCGGCAGGCGGTCGGGCGGGAGATCTATCATCCAGTCCTTCCCCTTTTTGTTCGTTGTCACCAAGTTTGTCTTGGTCAGGGCACGACAATCAAGTTGCGACTTGGCCGGCCTCCGTGGTGCTGAGTTTAAAAGGTCCTGGTTTGGGAAAACCTGTAAGGTTTAGATGTCTAGATTGAGCTTATTATGCTGTGCGTGGGGATGAACGCATGTCGTACTGGAAGGTGGGGCTGTGCCTGTCTCATCGAGCCCGGCCGGTGATGCTGGTCCTGGTCCTGGTCTTGGTCCGTGGTGAGGCTCTTTCGGCCCTCGGTGAGGACCGCTAGGACCTCGGCAATAACTTATAATACCGTGGCAATAAGTTGTATGTGCTGCGATTCATATACCAGTCGCCCGACCACGTTGATGAGGACGGTTGACCAGCAGAGTCATGTTGGATTTGCACGTCTTTCTGCGGTGCATATTTGGTAAACAAACATTACTCAGAAACTCAAATGGGTGGAGTGGTTGGCTATCGCAATCAGAAAGCATCAGGTGTAGTCTCCACCAAAGCGAATCCGTGGGTGAGAAGAATTAGGTTTCAGCTGTCCACAGTCCATGCAGCATATGGCGACATGAGCCCAGAGCATGATCAGCCGCGAAAGAAACCAGAGGCTATCTGCCATGGATCCAAACACCTCGATTACTCGTCCTCTCCGTGCTGAGGCCGAATATCGAAAACTGAGTCTGCCTTGGTCTTCCCAAACTCCTCGTCATCGTAGAAATTAGCTCTGACCTCGACTCTGCCGCGCGCACGACCCATGAAGAACGCCTGCTGCGACTCGGGAAGATGCATGCGCTGCTTGTAGTTCGGATGAAAAGGGCTCTAACAAACAGGACATCAGCAAATCAGCCAGCCATTTTACACCCCCAAACTTAAAGAATTACCAACCTGGTAGCCCAAACCAAGCATAATCCTATGCTTATCACTGCAATTCGGCATCCCGGCATGCCACGTCCTCAAGTCCCGGATCATGATATCCCCACGCACCACCTCCGGCTGGACAGGCGGCCTCACCGCGCGCCGCGCCTCCTTGGGCCCCTCCGAGATCCACGGGATGCGGTCGGACGGGTGCTTGGGCTTCCACGTGGCGCGTGTCGCGTCGGTGACGGGTTGCTGGTCCTCGAGCGTGGTGGCGGCGTGCGAGCCGAGAAAGAACTCGGTTGCGCCATTGGTCTCGGTGAAGTCGCACAGGGGGATGTTGGCGATCATGTAGTAGGGGCACTGTGGGTGGTCGAACATCGAGTCCTTGTGCTCGTTCTGGCGCATCCCCGGTGTGTTGGCAATGGCTGTGTTGGCTGTTAGCCAGTTCCAGATGGGTGGCTGGCCGAGGTAGCTATTGTAGACTTCTGGTGAGCTTGGGTATCTGGGGTCTCGTTGGGAGTTAACCAGTTGATAATGGCTTACGCGCCAGCAACTTGTAGTAGGAACGAGTTGAAGTAGACATCTTCGTGTAGCAGGCTTGGCTGTGTCACCGGTGGCCTTTGTAAGAAGTTGGCTGGGCCAGGTGTTACATCAGTTCAGGTCTACTGCAACTTCATTTGCTCAGACTGTGTGTGTGACGATGGAAAGAGCCTCACACTTGACATCATGGTTGAAGACTTGAGTAGGGTCAGCGATCTTCTCTTCCACCTCGTTGCACATGGCATCGTTTAGCGCATCAACATGGCTGACGTCTATGACACCCCTCAAGACCACCAAACCATCCTGATGCAGTCCTGAAAGTACTCGTTGCAGATTCCGTGGCGAATAGACACCGGCTCTTCGCTCCTTATCCGTGGGCGTAATTGCTTGAGGGGCGTCTACCTGGTCGACCCTCATTTTGGCAGCGTGTCGGGATATCGGCGTTCAACGACCCAGGACTGCTCTTTCAGTTGACGAGGTGATAACTTTTACAGATTGGTATCGGCCGAGTCGTTGGCAGGTTTGGGCTGCAGTGTCTAGAATCTGGGTGATAACAGCGAGATGGGAGAAGACGCAATTCTCCGAGAGCGGGACCGGCTGAGCGGGGCAATGACAGCAATGTCAGCGTTGCCCAGGCACAGAGGCAGTCATATCTGCACGATATGCATAGTCAGCTATAAGGTGTGTTTAGCATCTTGACGAGTCTTTTAGGAAGCTTATATTTTCGAGCTATATTCTAGACTTATGTGAGATGAAGTATGCTCGGCACGCCTTCTGCCTTGGTCGGACTTCTTGGAACACCAAGGGAACAAATTTGGGATACTCCATTCCACCTTTTCGACGCAGGCCAGTGGCCTTTCGGCTACGTACAGAAACGGCCGGCGGGCAGATATATTGAGGTTTAATCTGTGCTGCGACTTCACAAACGAGCAAAGTTCGGACGTTATCAAGGCGTACAATCAATTTATCGCCTGGAATGCCTCGCGCATGCAGTGAAGTACTGGGTGCTCCCGAATACGTGCGAGGGTGGGGACGTGAGGCAGGTCACCATGGAGAACAAGCCCCAGGAGAGGGAGAGGAGGCAGAGGGCAATTGCCGTCGTGGCCAAGAAGAAGGACGAGCTCATGGCAGCGCTGCCCCTCATGTCCGGGGTTGCGAAGGGGTATCTGTCTCTTTAAAGCTAGTAGCACAATTTCAGGGGAAATGCAGCGACAGTAGCAGATGGGTGTCTGTGCTGATGACAATACCCTCAGCATTAGCGAAAGGTATTGTGCTCACATATAAATACTACTCAGACGCTCTGAACTCGTGGAATATTCCAGGCTTTGAACTATCAGAGTCAGCAAGACCTTGAACACTTTTGCTCGAAGTAGTAGCCCAGCCGAAGACAACCTGGATCACGCAATAGAGGGTCTCGAAGGTCGCGTTGGCAGAACGTTACATACGCGAAATCGGTGGGCCGGTAACATGGTCGGGCTCGAGACGCAGCTTAAGGGCTTAGCTATCAGGGGTGTACATCGTTCTATGGAATGCCCAGTCTGTCGCTTGATAGTCCCTGCCTGTGTTGAAGTTGGTTCCAGTTCGTATCAGAGGTGCCATGCAAAGCTAAAGGGCAAGACGGAAATCCGCAACTTACTGGCGTGCGCTACCAGTTCGCAGCGGTCGCACTTGTTGAGGGACTTTCCGCCCGCAACAAGGCTCTTGGAGCAGGTTTTAAGAAGAGGATTGTCGTAGGAAGTTTTCGTTCCGATCTGAATGAAGTAGTCTAGTCCAAAAAGCCGCGGCGGTGAAGTCACTGGTCTATCTGTACTGACGTCCCTTCACCACATTCGGATCACCCTCGATCCGGATCAGCCAATTCTAATACACACACACTCGATAAAATACTAGCTTTTTAAACATAGTTACTGTAAAAGAGTAGCTATTTTTAAAATTGAATTGGATTTAGCTACGTGGGTTAGAAAGTGGGTGTTGAGTATGTGGAATGCTGACCCGAGGGTTGATGGGTGGTTGGGATGGGATGGGATGGGATGGGATGAGTGCTGACCCTTGTATACGGGCGGTTGGTATGGGGATGAGTGCTTACCCTTATGTACGGGCTGCCGCTAAGTACGAGTGTGATCCAAATCTAGGGGTATGTTATAATATCCCCTCGCGCCGACAAACCTACCCACTTATCGCCGAGACGCTTTTCCGTAGCCGGTCGCCCATGACTGCTTGACGGCTCGAACGGATCCTCATCGTCATCATAGGTAAAGTACCACAAAGGAAAGGACTTGCGAATCGTCCGGCCCTGGAACCTCGCCGTCTCGACCATGCGTGCGGCGTGGTACGTGACTTCAGACAGATCTTTCTCCGGGTAGATAAGCTTGGCGACACATTGTTGTTGTGCCTGTTCCGGCGCCGCTGTTGTCTCATCCTCTGACCCTGGCGACGGCGGGTACATCGCCAGATAGGAGGCCCGCTTCTCAAAGCCTTCGTAGACGTCAGCGCGTACTCTGTCCAACTTCTTCTTGACATCTTCTGGGTCTCGGTCCTCTTCCTCGTCCGCCGATGCCCCAGTAGTCTCGCTGCCACACCCCCGGGTCTCCTCCACCAGCTGTAGCTCCGGCACGTCGTACATCCCCGTGAGGACGACCTGACCGTGGTACGGTTCCCCGACCTTCTCCGGGTCCGCGGCCGCCCAGCAGTCCTTATCCGACTTGTAACCATCGCATCGCGTCTCCATCGGCACGGGCCCAAACACGATGTCGACGCGCCGCAGCTTCTCGAAACGCCCAATGCCTTCGAACATGTATTGGCCCCAGTAGGAGGCGGAGTCGCGCCGCTCGCTCGATTGGACAACCGCCGCCGACACGGCGAGGTTCCGGATGGTGTGGACCCGGCTGCCGATGGCGCCGTGCTCCCGGACGACGAGGGGATCTTGCAGAGTCTCACCGTCGTTGTAGTCGTCGAACCAAAAGGTATCGATTTCGGCGATGAAGGGGCGCGTATCCTGCCCGATGCAGTAGAAGAACGAGTTTTCCTTCACCTCCTTGTCCATGATGCCCAGGGCGAAGAGACGCGACTCGCGGCACAAATGCATGACGGTGGGGTAGCGGCGCTTCGGGATCAGCCAGCGCTCGTCCTCGACCTCGAAGTGGTGCCGTCGCTTGCGCCCGCCACCTCCGGAAGCTTGGGAGTCCTCGCGGGTGAAGATGAACTTGGACGGGTCGCACCGATAGACGCCTGGGGAGGGGCAGAGCGCAAGGCTCCAGATCTCGGAGCGCAGTTCGGTGGGGAGGGTGCTTAATTGAGTTTTGGCGGCCATGATTCCAGTGGTCTTGTGCGGATTGGTGAGTGAAAAGCAGCTGACGTCGCTTGCGGTGGTGAGTTTGTTTTCGGTGGTTTATTTCCAGGTTGTTTGTTTCTGTGCCGCATTGAAGAGTGACGACCTATGTATACTTATATATTAGGATTGCCTAGCTTGAGAGTGGCTATCTACCAGGTACCGCTGGCCGGTCCGTTGGCCGCATGTTGGCTGCATGTTGGCCGCCTGTTGGTTGTCCTTTGCAAGCTCGATTGGAATGGATGGAGCTAGGAAATCAAATTGGGATAAAATTCCGAGGATCTATCTAATGGAAGCGCCTGCGCCCTCCTGCTTGGTAGTGCATGACCCTGTGTTCGTCCAACTACACTTAAAATCAAAAGAAATAAATCATTACTCCAAACAAGTACAAAACCACCATGAGCCTGCGACAGTATATGGGGACCAGCCACGAATCCAACTGACCACCACAAATACCTCTAAACATGACCTCGACGGGCACTCAGCACTCACTTGCCGCCAGTGTTGGATTTCTTCTTGCCGCCAGTGTTTGACTTCTTGCCGCCAGTGTTGGGTTTCTTGCTGTTGGCACTCACTTTGGGCTTCTGGCCGTTGGCACTCACTTTGGGCTTCTGGCCGTTGGCACTCACTTTGGGCTTCTCGCCGCCAGCGTGGGGCTTCTTGCCGGAAGTCGCGGGGCATTCATCAACCTTCGGGTTTGGGAACCTTTTGGACTTGGGATCCCTCTGCAGCGTGATGGTGTAGCCCGGGGCAAGCTCCAGCGCGGAGGAGGAAGAGGAGCCGTCCTCCGTGGTTCTCTGCCTCCCGCTGCCATTCGTCGTCTTCTTTGAGTCGCGAGGCATGAATCGGAGCGGACGAGCGGGACCAGCCGCTGCCTCACCCTTGCCCTCATCAGTAGTGGCTCGCTCTTTCATCTGGCTCATGGACTTATAGTTATCGGGTCTGAAAGGTTCCGAGTCGTAGTCGGCCTCCATTTGCGTGATGCCATGTCTCCGCATGTGCCGCCGCATATCTGCCTCCTTCTTAAAACAGTACGTCCGCAATTTGAGCGGCCCGCCGTCCTTGTCGTCGGGGCCCGGAAGCAGCGCGGCGGGGATCAGCGCCTCCTTGCCATCCATGCATTGGCCCAAGCGGATGGCCAACTCGGGCTTCTCGACGTCCGCGGCCCCCACTATTTCCTGGATCCTGTGCTCGTCGTAAGGGTATGTGAACTGACCCGGGGCCGGCTCCAAGATCGGGTTGATCCAGACCTTGTCGGCCTCGCGGATCTTCGATTCCTCGGCCGTCGTGTAGCACCAATAGTCGCCGCCGATGTTGCCCGCATTATTTTCCTTCCACACCCCGTGTTTGTTGCTGTGCGCCTTGCCGAGACCCAGCTGGCCATTCCATTTGTGCGACGCATGTCTTGTGTCCCAGAACACCCAGCCTTTCTTTTTGATTGCCTTCTTCTCGTCTTCGCAGACGGTGCGGAAGCCGAACAGAATGGGCTTGGCGGAGGCGTAGGTGGCGAGCGCCGTCGTCAGAAGGAGGATGAAGGAGACCATTTCGGGATATTGCAGATGACAAGGTAAACTTGCTCTGACTAGCAGAGCTGTGTGGAAAATCAGAGGGTGTTGTATTGAAGAGACTAAGATAGGGTGGCTGTGGTTGTGAATGATGATGATGAGGCAAGGCTGTGAAATGGTTTCAAGAGAAGCCGCAGAACATCCTCTTATACACATGGATCCAGGCGCTCGCTCATCAACCTTGCAGGCCATGCCCAAATTCCCTGGATGCCGCCATCGCCAACGACGCTGCTCCACCTCGAGGCTCGCGGGCTTGTCCCCAACCTCAACCCGACCCAGGGGGCCAGCGACCACCCACCCCCTGGCAGATGCTGGTGACCGGAAATCCAATAGCATGGTGCTCAGGATGAGTACCTAGGTATGTGGTGTTGGCTGGTGGCGCGGAGGGGAGGCGGCATCGCCAGCGATTGCGCCCGGCCGCCTAAAGTCTTGGCCGAAAGGAGAGCGTCTGAGCAAGTGGTCCGATGCTAGATGCCAATGAGCCCCGAATATATCACCATGAATAGATCTGCACCTAGTTTCACAACCGGCCTGGCCTAGGTCAGTGCCTTGAGACCTGCTCATATGAAGGCCCAACGGCTGTTGGCTGCGCTTGGGCGGGATCTTGTGAGAGCTCCCTGAGGCGTGAGGCTCATCTGTTGGCTGCCTTGTTGAGGCAGCAGGCTAAAACGGGAGAGACGGGGACCCAAGATCATCTGTTGTCTGCACCTTCGGGGCCCAGGCTCATCTGTTGGTTGCGCTTGTGGTAGAGCAGGCTAAAACGGGAAACGACATATCAGGCTTTGCCGCGATCGATGCAAAGTATAATGACCTTCCGTGCGACCTGCAGCCGCAGCGCCGCACGCTGTTGGGGTCCATATCTGCATGACGTGAATGGACAGCTACGAGGTGAGTTCGGCATCTCGGCGAGTCTTAAAGCAAGCTCGTATATTCTCACCGTGCTCTAAAAGCTGTCGGAGTGGATGGGCCCTTGAATTTCGTGGCTCCAAGGATGATGCCGCTCCAGCCTCTGTAAACAGACGGCGATTGTCCTGGATAACAGGATTGTATTTCTATAGCCCGGGCATAAGATAGCTACAGTAGACATCCAGTGCATATAATTGCATACTATTTTTACAAATGTTATGAGAACAGCGGAAGAAATTACACCGCTGCCATAGTCATCGCAGCCGTCAGTCTGTTGTTCTGAGAGGTGGGAGACGATGTTTGCAATAACTCCTTTGATAGCTTGCCCATGTTGTCTACAGCCCCTCAGTCAGCACCGATCTTGTTCAAAAGAAACACTGCTCGCTCCTTGGATGGTGT
Source organism: Diaporthe sp. HANT25 (assembly GCA_013435955.1). Classification (NCBI taxonomy): domain Eukaryota; kingdom Fungi; phylum Ascomycota; class Sordariomycetes; order Diaporthales; family Diaporthaceae; genus Diaporthe; species Diaporthe sp. HANT25. The sequence goes on along the minus strand of JACBFG010000031.1, from coordinate 349,584 downwards.
TTGGTTACATATGCGGGTTCACGTTGTAATGTTGTCTAACACGTGTGTGGGGGAAGTGAAATTAGCAGGTCACAAGTGGGAATGAGGAACAGTTAGGTGACGGTCCAGTCGACCCAAAATCTCACACAAACGAATTCACTTTAGTGTTATCGAGGTTATACGGTCAGCCTGTTCAAAATCTCGGTCTGCGTGGTCCCAACATTTGAAGGCCCTAATTTGCATAGAATCCCCCAGACATTGACGCTTGTGCTGTTTCAGCACGTTTGTCAACTCAGCCGACACGGACTTTCTTTTCATCGATTTGCTGTGAATCCATGAGCTTCAAAATTTTTCCCTACCCTTCCAGGAGCTGTGCCAGCTTTCTATGATACTGCTGGACGTTCTGTCTTGGCCATAGCTTATGAGTTCGAGGATCGCTTTACGCAATATGCTCACGGACTCACGAGAGGCACGCACATGGAGCGAGGTCAGGTTTGTGCCATTTTGTACATGTCTCATGGCATCTGAGGACACATCATGGCCGAGGTAACAACCCGAAGGGAAGAGAATTGCATGGGTCTGTCCTCAGCTCTAAGACCGAGGCGTCCAAGGTTCAGTCCTGATTCTTGTGAGACCGAGCGACTTGGTGGTCGCACGCGGGCGTCGGCGAGGTCGTCCTCCATAAGAGCACAGATCTTCTTCAGGTCCCCTTGTACCTGTGGACAGCCACGCAAGGAGGTTTCTCTGCCGCATTTACACAGCTGCACTTCACATACATTCCTTAAACACTGGCTGTAAATATCAAACAGGAGCCCGGCGTTTACTCACTATAATCTTATTACAATTTCCTGTAATTACGTAACTACGGTGAAGTTTATTCTCTTGACGGATACCAGGGTTTGTCCGTAAATGAGTCTCAACCTCTTTCCCTGATAAAGACCAAGATAACAGGCAAGATATAGGACCAGCTGGGTGACTATTGTCCCCGTTTGTCGGGACCACCCAAGAGGGCAATTAGCCATAGCACTTCTTTTCTCATCTGTGGGGGCAAGTGGAATTGACTTGTAGTACCTAGGTATCTAAACCGAGAATGGGCAACTAGTGAGCAGCCTCTGCAATGCACAGGGGTTGTCTGGTTTTCTATTGGGCTAGGAATCACACTATTTCATGCTGTGTATCTTGATTTGCTGATTGTGCAGAAGCTGAACACGTTGATATATCAAGCGAACGAGCTGAGAGCGCCACCCCCTCTTCTCTTGTGCCTTCACAGGTGCGCATGAATGGCTAGCGTCCCCCTGAGGGAGGGCAGTGCTCATTTGTGGCTCGACCTGTCATTACTTAATTCTCTGAAGTTTTAAGTTGCAACAGCCCCCAGCAATGTAATGCCTTGGTCCTAGAAATTCGTGATATTGTGCAACAGTCGTCCACTCCGCCCACCTGTATTCTTTTCAGCAGATACGTGAACCGCTCTATATATCCTGAGTTCATACAATTTTCAGAGGAAAATCATGTCTGGAGATCAGATCTTGTACTCTCCAGATGATCCCGCTGAAATAGATGCAGAGTATGCCACTTGCTGGTCAGCCGATGAAACTGCAACATAAACTGACATCTGACCAGTATAGTCTTCGTGCATGGACTGAGAGGCAATCTATTGGAAACCTGGTCGAGCAAAGGTGAATAGGAAGAATTCTGGATTGTCTCTGTCCGTCCTTGGCGAAAACTTAGGCAGAGCTGACGGGCTTCTAGAGAATCATGGATTCATTTGGCCCAAGGAACTTCTGCCTGAAGATGTCAAGCGGTCTCGTATAATCACCTGGGGCTATGACTCCAGTGTTGTCAAATTCTCCGGGGCCAGTCAAGCCAGCATCTTCGGCCACGCGGAAAATCTTATCAGCGACCTCGTGAGGCTTCGCGAGGAGCGGGCGGAGGTAAAACGGAGAATTCTTCTCGATATTGAATCGCAAGAGTAGCACTAATTAAGGTTCTGGTCTACTTAGGAAAACCGCCCTTTGATCTTCGTCGGTCACAGCCTGGGCGGAATCGTCATCAAGCAGGTTGGCTCAGTCCCAAACGTGCACCGAGTTTTGTCCTAAGTCACTGATTTGATGCAAGGCGTTGATCCGATCATTTTTCTATCTCCAGAGCAATCAAGATATTGAACGAGGTCGCGTAATGTCCTCGACCAAGGGAGTGGTAGGAAGGTCTTCTTGTTTAAGGTCGACCGTTGTACTGAAATCTGAGCAGATATTCCTGGGCACTCCACATCGAGGAAGCGGCAAGGCGGCATTGGCTTCGATGATTTCCAGCATCATCAAAATCGGTCTCCAGCGCCCTAATGACAAGCTACTTGATACCTTAGCAGAAGAGTCGCAGATTTTGGAAGAGCAGGCATCCAATTTCAGCTCCATCAGTAATGAACTTCGATTGGTATGCTTCGCAGAAGAGCTCCCTACCGGGGTCGGAATGGTGAGCTCGGAATATTTCAAGCGCTTTGAGACATTGGCCATCGCTGACTAAAATACCAGATCGTGCCTCATTCGTCCGCCACCTTGCCGAGCTTCAATGCAAGAAGCGGAAGCATCCAGGAAAATCACATGAACATGTGCAAATTTTCTTCGAGGAATGATATTGGCTACAAGCGGGTGACTCAAGAAATTAAGGACTTGATAAAGAAGGCTTCTACGAAGCAAGCTTTCAAGGAGCAAGGTATGGGTAGGATCTCTCCTCGTTTGATCGGTGGCGCTCAGAGCTCCTGGCAAGGGCTTGACGATATCGTCTTCCAGGTCAAGGAAGCCCCGTGATTCAAGGAAGTCAACGTGTACTTCAGTCTCAACTGCAATAAATGGTCATGGTTTCATTCATGATGACAATCGTCCGCTAATAATGGTTGTAGATGTGCTAGAATCACTTGCTTTCGAGGGTATGGACTATCGTGAATTGGACCTCGAGGACCCATGGGCCCGCACTTTCGAATGGTTGGCTCCAGGGGACGCTGATGGGCCCAAAGACTCAAGCAATGACACGGAAAGACAAACCTACCAAAATTCTTTCACCTCGTGGTTGTCATCATCAGATCCATGTCCATTCTGGATCTGTGGCAAAGCAGGGTCTGGCAAATCCACTCTGATGAAGAGACTTTTTCAACAATCTGAGTTCCGCGAGGGAATCAGAAGATGGGCCGGCGCATCTTCCGTAGCCTTCGCCTCATTCTACTTCTTCAATCGGGGATCTTCTCTACTTCAGAAGAGCCATGAAGGTATGGTACGAGCCATTCTTCATCAAATTATCAGCCAGCATCACGGCCTTGCCAGTCTGATCGAAGATCTCGTACCTGTCATTCCCACTGCCAGTGGCAGTCAACAACAGGGCAGCGCGAGAAAGATAGACTGGGATTGGACGAGCCTGAAGAAAGCCATACATTTGATCAAAGACCAAGCACTCGAATCCGAAAATATCCGTCTCTGTCTGTTTCTGGATGGACTCGATGAATATCGTGCCCATACAGCCTCGTCAAATAACGCAGAAGCAATAGGAGGACGGGAATCAGCTGCACACAGTTCGAAGCAGACGAGAAGAAAAGCCTACGAGAATCTTTGCCAGCTAGTCATGGACCTGGCAAGGTCAGCCAATATCAAAATCTGCGTGTCTAGCCGGGAACTCAACGAATTTGCCTCAGCATTTGGCAATGCGCCGATGCTCCGTCTCGAGGATCTCAGTCGACGTGACATCAGCACATATGTCACTGAAAACCTCGACAGCAGTAACACCTTGGCTGTTTGGCAGTCCGAAGCCCCCGAGAAGATGAAGAACGTCGTTCTGAGAATCATGCAAAAGGCCCGCGGCGTTTTCATGTGGGTGAAGCTAGTGGTCGAACAAATCCTGGAGGCTGTCGAGGATGGATCGTTCGTTGAAGAACTGACAGATTTTATTGAGGAACTCCCGGAAGAACTAGATGATCTGTTTTCAAGAATGCTGGACGATATTAGGCCCGCGTACCGCAACCACTCTGCGATGCTCTTCCAGCTTGTTTTGACTTCCGAAACTTGGAGGCCGCTCACGGCGGTGACGCTGTATTTTGCTGAACAAGCCACAACAGAGCAGGTGGTATCAACGACTTCAACGTCCCCACCAAATCAGCACCTGGACCGGCTCGGTGCAGACAGGATCTCTGCGAACATGCAGAAACGGCTAAGGAGCCACTCAGCCGGCCTGATCGAGCTGTCACGGACAGCTCAAGTCACAGACCACGTCCCTGAACCCATGTCTCTAACTGACCCTGAATTCTATGTGCAATTCATTCATCAGACAGTCAACGATCTCATCGAAAGAAAGGGTGGTCTATCCAAAATATTTGGTCCGACTTATGGAGACATTTGCCACAACTCGTCGATGAGGTTACTGAGATCCTCAATCCTCGGACTCTGCACCCTGCACATACATATGAGTTCTGCCGATGATTCCAACAGTATAAATGGGGAATAAAACTGGCGATTTGTTCATGATGCTATTCATTGGGCCAGAATATTGGACTCTAGTACGGGACAAGATGCGGACGAGTTCGCCACTTTACTCGAGTGTTTGGATGCGGCCGGTAAAATTGCGCTCGACCCTCAAGTCACGTTTTCAGATGAAAGGCAACAAGAGTGGGCACTTCATTGGGTTGCAAGTGAACCTCAAGAAAGCGGAGGCCGCGATCGCGGGTATCAAGACAACTTCTTGTCGTACATGATACAGGCCGGCATCGAAAACTATGCGCGACGAAAACTCCAAAACGCCGCCCCTAAACGCGGAAAGCCCTACCTGGAGTACGCCTTGGCTACAAGAATCCGGGACCAGCCCAACGCAATGTATAGGGGCAGCAAGAGTGGCACCTGGGAAGCAGTCGGCGTACACCCGTCCCGCCCAAGTTTCATCAAATTTCTCTTGGACAATGGAGCCGATCCCAACGAAGCTTGGACTAGTTCTTGGAGTCCTGATCAGAGTCGCACAGTCTGGGGGTCTGCACTCGCAAGCCTTGCTTTTCGACTGCGCAATCATCTCTCGAGCAAGACAAACAGAAAATCTGTTCCACTCTACGACAAAGCGTACAGCCAAGCACATCCGAGTCGAGAGCATCTAGACCAAAAATTGTGCATCGAGAATTTGAAGCTTCTTATAGAATATGGAGCAGATACAGGCTGTCCACTCGTTTTCGGCCAATACGAGCGACCTGCCATTCTTGGCTTATACCCGCCTATCACTCCTTCTGAACTGATTAAAGCTTTACTGCCAGCTCAACTTCATGGCTTAGATCTAATTGGACTACTTGAGATGCTGGATCAAACCATCGCAGGTAGAGAGAAGCATTTGGACTCTTGTGTCTGTCAGGCGAAAAGGATACTTCAGTTCTGCAGTCGTCGAAGACACCTTGACAGCAGATCTCACCGCGCCACGAAATGAAGGGTTCCCAGGTTGAGATAAAGCCGCTGACTGCCCCTGAAGTCAAGCTCGGGGGACTATCCAAGAGGTCAAGGTTAGATTCACTCCTTTCACTGGACACGAATATTAAATATACAGCACGGGGGATTGTATCTAAGCTCTTAAAATCGACATCATGCAGCGTGAAAGCGACCTGCATGATGCCACTGCGTGTTGTGCTATCAAATTGCATGAACGAATCGTCACAAGAATTCAACAAGCTCACAGGCGACTCGTCGAGGGGTTCTTTCTGCTGCCAACCCAATTACCTGATAGGCAACTTCGGCAGCTCGACGCCAACAGATGAGGAATGAGATGATGCGATCTCTTCAGGATCTCCATAGGAGGCCTATTAATTATGGGGAATCGACAATTATCTTCGGATAACGAATGCCGAGTATGTCTAGAAGTCGATATGTTCAAAGCTTCAACCTGACTACATATGTAGTTTACACTCCTGCTTGTACCATAATCAGGGCCATCGAGGACAAGTCTATGTTCTCTAAAAGTCTCCGTCGTCTACGTCTCCCCTAGATATGCATCCAGCGCATGAACAATTTGAAGTATTTTGCATGTAATCTTTGACATCCGTTGAATAATATTAGCACAATTGTGGTTGAGCGGCTCTGACGTATCTTCTACTTGGTGGCAGCGTCCTCTGAGCGCTTTTAGCCTACTGTATATCCCTTTCGGTGTTGCGGCGCTTAACATGTGGATGCGTAGCTTGGGGAACCGCTAGAAGTACAGCCGAAAGTCTTGAGTCGCACGAGATCCACCCAATAGCCTTATGAAGCTTGTAGACACCACAGGCTCGGGGTTCATTTATTACATTTACCAGAACGCGGACGGAATCATTTGCCGACTACCATACTACCTGGCTAATTGGGGTAGTCGGCTTCCAGCGCCTGAATGTATAAACGATCCGGCTGTTCTGCCTGTCCCTTAGCCATGGACCTAGGTCGACGATCTTGATCCGGCAAATTTCTACATGATATGAAATATCTCGTGGGCGCCCGATTCAAAGTTGATTTGCTGTTCATTTGAGCTTCGTACTTCATTCCCCGAGTCTAAATCTAGACTTGACTTCTCTTAACTCGTTAGTTCCACGCAAGACACATACATTTCAAGATGCGCCTCACCAGGATTGCGAAAACAATTCCGAACCTGGCAGCGACACTGGCCAATGCCAGGCTTGCCAAACTAGGTCTGCCGGAGGAGATCAAGCCGGGTGAAAAGTTCAACATCACGGTAGAACAAGCCATCGGCATACCTATGGTAGAAGTGTCGATGCAGTTTGGCATCGACAGATACGATTCTACAGAGGATGTTGCACCTCAGCCAGGGAACATGGGAGCAACACTTCTAGGGTCAATCGATCTTCGAGGTATTCACGTTGTCTACGCCGCAGGTTTGATTAAAAAGACAAACTAATACGCCAATAGCTATTTTGGGGGATGGCAGGGGCCAAAACATCACGACATTGGCCGGAATCACCTTGCCAGACAGTTTCCCGCTTGGTCCAGCTGCGATACAAGCCGTCGTGCTTTCAGTCCAAGGCCCAGTAAACACGCCGATGATAGAGACCTGGTGGTGGAACGTCACTATATCCAATTCAACGAGCGATAAACTTGTGCTAGCCACGTATTCCGATGACAATAGCAGATACTGTCAAATATAGATGGATGGGCTAGAAGCTGAAGGATGACTACAGATTCCTTGAATGGATCCACTTGGAGAAGTTCTGCTGGATTCATCATTTTCCTCGCGCATCAAACACAGCTGTATTCAGGAAACGGACATATATTTTGGACTAAGCATGCAAGCAGAAGGAAACTGGGCCCGATGACTGTGGGCCGTCCAATGTTAGGGAATCTGGTCCCCCTTGAGATTTTCGCATTATGGCCTGATTGCGAGGTCCTCAACAGAGAGTGAAACAATATTTCAGTCGGGAGCAGCTGGATGGACCAGCTATTTTCCATCTTGTAAACACTCATTTTCCAATAACACGAAGAGACTTGTTCCCAAGTTTCCCCATATCTCATACGTGGCAAGGACGTGCGAGCTTTTGGGATTAAAGTTAGAGCCTGGAGTATGTGAACCAAATAGTCCGATTTCTTTTGTATCTTCCTTTCAATGCGGTTCAGAGGCCAAAATATTGTTTTTATAGCTTTCTGTCTATCTCCTCTCAGCCATTCGCTTACGACACATGTTCCGGGGTTCCCCAAGACCTGTCCGTCTACCTCAGCACATCCGGCGGCCATGAAGATGCAGTAAGCTGACGGACTCACACCGTTCCGAGGAACAAGACGTATACTCGCACACGAGATCTTGAGTTGTACAAATGGACATGAGTGGACCTTTCTGCGCTGGTCAGGGCCTGAGCTGAGCGCTGAGCATCCCGAGACATATGAAATCCTTCGCAAAGTTGCTGCGCCCTCTTCAATGGTAACGAATCTCGGGCTCAGCACAGCACTAATGAACGGAACGAGTCTACCCTTTGAATGTAAGAAGTGCATGTTTCTTCATGGACTGCCTTATTAGCGTTATGCTAGCACTTGGCTTCGGTACAATCTGAGACGTTGGTCGAGAAAATTCGTGGCCAGGCGTCGGAAGGAAGCTTTCCAGGGAAGTCAGACGGCTGATATGCAGATAGGCATTGGCCTTCGGAGCTCGCCCTGTGGACTGACGCCCGAGCAGTCCCTAAGCACCGCTTATATGAGCCAGGCCATACGTAATATATTGTACCGACCAATGCAGCTGACGCTCCTTTAACTTTCGCAGGCCAGCAATCTTGCTCTCTGTCCGAAGCTTTCCTTCTTGTTTTCCTATTATGCCCATCATGGGTTGGCACAACCAGTTGATTGGTCTATTCGTGTTCTTCGCTATCATCAATACGATTACAGTCGGCCTCCGCGTGTTCGTACGCACAAAGCTTACGAAAGGAGCATTTGGCTGGGACGATGTTGCTCTAATATTCACGCACGTAAGTTCCTACTGGCATTTAATCACACCCTGTATCTCGGGATCCTATGTAGGCAAGACCAGCTGAAATCAAGGGAGCTCCAGTTGGGAATGTTCCTCTTCACTGCGCTGTCATTACGGGCAATTTATTACGGGATGCATGCCTCGGATACTAAGCCGTGGTATGATCATACGAAAGCTAGCGCAGTAAGTAATATGCTCTAGGCTGTCTTCACCTTTGCATTATTAACACGACTTTAAGTACTACTTTGCTATGTGCATCGTCTGCTTCGTAATCTCCGGCACAGTCAAAATCAGCGTTGCCCTCGTTCTCTATCGTCTTGATAGCCGTCCACTTATTCGCGCTGTCATTACTTTCGATATCGTCACATGTTGCATCTGGACCCTCTTCAGCACACTCCTGATCTCCCTGACTTGCATGCCAGGGAGTCTGTATCACGGTACTTTTGACGCAACAACGTGCCACAGCATCACATACTCTCGAGAGTCTCTTTATATCATTTATGACATTTTTCATATCATCTTACCCGTGTTTATCCTGTGGGGCGTCCAGATGAGTAGGGGATTAAAATGGAGTATTATTGGTTTGTTTAGCATTGGGCTTCTGTGAGTTGGTTCACTGCTTTGAGGCCGCGCTCTCTGTGGATCCATGACCATTGGAAACACGCCAAACTCTAACAGAAAACATCGCTGCAGTGCTGCAGCCGCTTCTGCTATGAAACTCAAAACTATATACGAAGGCTCTCACTCTCAAGGCAACACCGGTTACATCACTAGAGGTTATCTGGCCATGATCTGGTCTACTGTGGAGCACGGGCTGTCTATTTTTGCCAGCTCTCTCCTTGCCCTTCGTCCGCTGATGCGACTGGTCCCTAAAGGATGGACGACTCTCCTGAGCGCCTTTCACAGCAGGGGCAGACCAAATTCATCGAGCCAGGGCAGTTCAAGGCAAAAGCACAGGTCAAACTGGACCAACTCAGCGGAATGGAACGAGCTGGGTAGCGTTGGGGCCAAGAATTCAGTCTCTCTTCGCAGCGAATACGAGGTTGATGGTTAGGCTTAGATTCTGGGGCTGGATCTTTGGAACTAGATCCAATATGATACACATGGATGCGAGTAATGATCCTACTTTGAAAGCGCTCAAATGGTGTAATACCACTAATGCAAATTTGGACAGGAACAATTCGGTTATGTTGCCGCTTTTACGAAGCAATACCCAGCAAGACGGGCAGTCCAGTACTCATTCGATGGATGCTCTTCTAAGATACAAGAGGTTCTCCCTTGATATGACTGGACTTCTGAGAGTGTGTTCCCAGCTACAATTGCAGATCAAGTCTTGGTGTCCAGTTTCTCGGTGACTGAAATCCTGCCCGCTTTATCCTCATCGTGATGAGCGATTGCCTTCTCTGTGGCCTTGACCGCCTCGTCTGCGAGTTTCTTGTCCTCGAACACTGTGTATATGTTAGCAAAAGCTCCCTCATCCATGAAATTTCCGGCTGGGACTGGGACGACTTACTAAAAGCAAGTTCCTCAAGAGTGCGCCCGAATGTTTCAGGAAACATGAAGTAGACGAATGCAACCTCGAACGCAAGCCAGCAGCAGTACGAGATGAGATACTTCCAGCCCACGTTGTCGAGCCCAATGGGGTTGACAAAAGTCGTGAAAAAGCCGGCCAAGCGACCGAAAAGTTGGAAAACAGCGATGCCACGGGATCTTTCCTGGTAAGGCCAAACCTCAACCATGTATGCTGTAGCGGAGGGTCAGCAACAGTCCCATGTGTACCGTTGGTCCAAGGAGACTTACTGTATGTCAAAGCATTGTATCCCATGTTGTAGCAAGGACTGTAAGCATAAATGAAGAACAGCGTTGCAATGTTAGCCGAGCCATTCGGTGTCCCAGCCTCTGCTGCCGTCTGCGCTTTCTGCATGGAGATGGTCCATGCGATGTAGCACAGCAATAAGCTGATGGTGCACATCAAGTACATGACCCGCCTGCGGACCTTGACCACCAGCAGGGCCACGATCGTGGCACAAACCATACTCCAGCAGGCGATGGACACGTTTATCTTCTGCACGTCGGTCGAGTTCGTCATGCCGATCATTTCGAGCAGGTCGCCGAGGTAGTAGCTGATGAGGGTGTTGCCGGACCACTGGGTGAACAGACCCAGCATGCATGTGATGATCAGGCGGCGGCGCATCCCCGAGGTCGCGAACAGGTCGCCCCACGACTTCTTGGAGGCTTCGACTTCGAGCGAGATCGTCGTGTGGATCTGGGCCATCTCAGCCTTGACGAACTCCGATTCCGCGTCGCCTTCGGCGTGGTACTTGACCAGGATCGCTTGCGCCTCTTCGACTCGATCCTTGGTTATGAGCCAGCGAGGAGATTCGGGAAGGAACCTGTTGGCACATGTGGTCAATCTCTGCTGCTGTTATGGAATGGTCTGGAATCAGACGCTAGCACCTACATTACGAAGGCGATTTGAAGCAAAGATGGGCAGAGCTGCAGCAGCGAGGGTATTCTCCATGACCAATCGTTTGGTATGTTGTTTGTCCCAAAGCATATAGCTGCAGCCGTGATCTGGCCAACGAAGTAGGCGACATTGAATAGCGACGTGAGTACCGGTCGTTCCTTGGGATATGCCAGCTCGCCGATAAGAGAGGACCCAGAGACGATACACGTTGGGATTCCGAATCCGAGGATCATCCGGGCAACGATGTACATGCCAACATGCTGTGAGAAACCCTGGATGAGAGCGCCAACCACCATAACGAGCGAGCCACCCAGGATGGATCCTCGCCTACCAAACTTCTCGTTGACCATCGGGATGAATGGAAGAGACAAGATAGCTCCCAGCGAGTACGCAGCTGCGATGATGCCCTTGAGTGAGCCTGCCGGGTTCCCAAAGTATTCCTTCCATGGCGGAACGATCTGGAGGGCATTGATCATCTGAGAGTCGAATCCAGAGGTCAACTCGATTCCCATGCATGTTGGGAAGAGCATGAAATAGAGGTATCGCAAGTTCGGCTTCTTGAACCAGAATTTCTTATCCTCGTTGGCAAGCCGGGTGATGATAGGGTCCGACTTCCCCTTCTCGGCTGTCGTCGCTGAGCCGATAGCCATTTTGGCGTTAGGCACAGACTTGTCAGGGGATCGTCTGTTGTGTTGGCTTCAATGAGCCGCTTCGTATGCGGTCGAGAGGTGAGCCCAGATATTAAGGGCTATGCAGACTGAACCTCGAGCATACGATGTAGCACATCGAAGGACGCGTCGCTCTGATATATGAATTTATCTCCAAACAATTAAAGTTAGGCGCCGCGGCTGATGCTTGCCTCGTGGCCCGCGTTTCTGGGGCACCATGCCAAGAAAGGGCATAATCACCAACAATCCGGGGAATAATCCTCCAGCATGCGGGGTCAGCAATCCCGGAGTACGATCCAGCGAGTGAGAAGCAGCGCCCGTCAACGAATGCGGTGCAATTACCGGCGCCTTGGCGGCAGTTGGCCTTCTTGGCGCTGCCAAAACCCCATACTCAGTCCTGGGTTTCGGGTCATTAAACCGACGAAAGGAGAAGCGGCCGGCGGTGAGCCAGTGGGAGCGCTGGGTTGGGCGTGGGTGAATCCGGCTAAATGCAACGTCAAGACGGTTCCTTCGACGTCTTCTTCCGCTAGTGCGTGTGGCCTAAATGAGTGTCCTACCCCAGGCACAGGGCAGCTGCCAGTCAGTACCGTGGTACCACTTTGATCCTTGGCTGCGAGCGGGATGATACGATGAATAGGCGATGAAGATCTTGGAGTAAGATTCGCTATATTACGAGAACAAAAGCTAAGGCTTGACAACAGTAATTGCAGATGCACAGGAAACATACAGTATTGTAGCCTCGCAAGAGGTGCCCAGAGAACATACTTAAGTATGTAAAACGCATTCGGAAATCCGGGGCGGGGTCCTACAGCCTTGAAAGATGACTGACCGACTGCTAGGATAAGGCTTCAGCTCAGCTCCTCCGAGATGCCCAAAGCTTCAGAGTTGTAGGCCGCGAGTCACTCGTCGACAATCCTGCTCCCCGCGTCACCGACCACAGGGGACATCGTGATCTATCACAGCCTAGCATGTCCAAAGCGGGGAGTGTTTTATACCGAAGTAGATGCTTTCAGCGTCGTTGAGCACGGGAGACCGCTGGATTACCACATAACTCGATCCATTTCCATTGCTCCCTTGCAACGTCCCTGATCTATGTATCACCTTCAGTCTCAGCGAGCGCAATAGTAAGACTGAAGGTTCCGTGCCACACTTTTCGATTTGCTCCCCATGTACCCCTCAGTTGCTTCATATCAGCACTCAGCTTGCCTTTGTACAGCCAGCCGTGTTTCTCATACAACTTTACAAACCAGACACAGCCTGCTAGGTCAACGAAGCCATGGAGTATGAACCCGCCCCCAACGTCAGTCCCAGGGCCTGAAAATGCCAGATCCTCCCCGTTCAATTCAGTGTAAGTAGTAACGCCACGGGTCTTGGCCTTGTCCTTGATTGCGGGAAAGTTCACCGTCCAAATGTCCTTGCGTGATACTTGCCAATGCAGATATTCATAATGCCCCTCCCAATGCCCAGATAGTGCTTTGCGAACAGACAAAGGAGATATGAGATTTGATGTAGAGCAATTGACTGATGGAGAAGTCAACAGTGAGGGCCGCAGCCTTATTTGTTCCGTGAGCTCACTCATGTGACATTGAATGAAAGAAGCTGATCGGCGACCATGGCGTACAGCAAGATCGATCGGGGTCGATCCATTGTCATCCACGATGCCTATATCAGCCCCAAATCCCAAGAGGGTATTGCAGACTTCTTCGTGCCCTCGGTTCGCAGCGTAGTGAAGAGCAGTGCGTCCGTTCATATCTCTGGAGTTGAGCGCGGCGCCTCTTTCCAGCAGGTGTTTCACACTGCTTGTGTGTCCTGCAAAAGCTGCAATGCGCAATGTCTCGCTGAGAACTTCCTTGGAGTCGTCTGCACGCTGAGCCAACATCAGCTGAAGGTCCTCTACTTCGTGGTCTTCCCGGGAAGCAAGAGGGGGCAGACGCCTGTCGATCCCTTGACTGACGCCATGTTCTGAATGGGTATGTCCCTCCGCAGCCCCAAAACATCCTCGATTCAAAAGGAAATCTGCGGTTTCGTATTCGTCGTTGTAGTACGCGGACTCGTAAAAGGTGTGCTGCATGCCAGAGTTTTCTTCAATTCCGTGCATGCTTGCGCCCAGATCAACCAAAGCCTCCACAGTTTCCCTTGAGCCTTCCTTCACGGCGATGCGCAAAGCAGTAACACCTCCAGTTGACTTCTGGTCAACTTCAGCCCCGTGATTGATAAGAGCTCGAATGATATCGCAGTAGCCAAGGTGCGTTGCCACCTGCAAGACAGTTATCTCGAGGCTGGAATCCCCATTTGCGATAACCGCACCTGCATCCAATAAAGCCAAAACGATCTGGAGATCGCCCGCGACACATGCTTCATGTAACGCGCTCCAACCCTTTGAGTTGGTCCAGTTGACCGCGACACGTCGTGTAGGATCTGGATGATTAAGGAGCCTCTGAACAACCGGAAACGCCCTGTATCCGGCGGCGTGTACCAGCAGCGCGGACCCATTGGCAAGCTCAGCTGAGAGAGTGGCTGCAGGAATGGTATCGATCACATCAATGACCACTTCGATGTGTGAATCTCTCATTGCACTGTCCAAGGCTTGGATATCTTCCAGGCTCTGATCAGGAGAGAAAGAACCTTCGCCAACCATGAGAAGTTTCAGGACACGGCGGTGGCCAAAACGACAAGCCGCTCGTCTGGCAGCCGTGGTAGGTTCAGCACCACATGCCAAGAGTTCTTGAACAATGTCTGTGGCACCTCTCTTGACGGCAAAGTCGAGGGCAGTGAGTCCCCTCTTGTCAACCGGAGTCATATCGGCTTTGGCGTCGAGAAGGTGCCTCACGGTTTCCAAACTGGCCCAAGCAGCCGCTGCTATGAGAGCCGTGTGAAACTCGCCGCCGCTCTGATCAACAAGCGCACCACGATGGAGAAGGTGAGCAACTGCTTCAACGTGATCCCACGTGGACGCGGCTTGGAGAGGGAATCCAAAGCGCCCTCCTGCACAATTGACTGGTAGACCCTGGTCAGCCAGCCATTCCACGACTTCCGATAGCCCCAGTAGAGATGCGTAGTATATGGGATTTTCCAAGCGGATACTCTTGGTTTTCCCGTCTATCTTCGTTGGTAGACTCTCCGAGGATGCCGATCTCGTGTCCTCGGTCGAGTCAGCATCAGACTCAGACTGGCTTGTTGATACCTCACTGGCACTATCCTCTATAAATAGTGCTTTTAATTCGACTTGACCAGCATCGATGAGCCTTTTCTCTAAGATAGGCGTCCAAACCCTCCAACTCGTGCTGGCGGGGTCGAACGCTCGTTTGGTACTGTCCAAAATGTCTTTACTCGGTCGTGGTTTCTGGTGGAAACTGTGAAAATACCAGGCCCACGAAGCGTATGACAGAAACGGATAAAATTTTGTGCTTCTCGGAATGTCGTTGAAGACGTCAAGTGTCAGATAGCGCAGACAGACTCGAGACAACATGTTCATCTCTGCTGATGCGTTCCCAAACCCCAGTCGTGCTGCCCAGGGATTCTCAGTTGCATGGCTGGTAAGATACTCGTGGACAGAGAAGTGGACAAAGTGAACGGTGTTGTTGGCGATGGACAAGTTTGGCGAGTCCACACGGAGGCGCAAGAGAGAACCGCAGAGTCCCAGCACCGTCGTCTTCACATAATCTTCGTTGACGAAGCATTCTTGCCACTCATCTGGCAGGTCATCTTCTGGGTACGCATCGATCTCATCATCAGACACGATTAGGGCTTCGGCAAGCTCTTTGACCCGGAGCGGACGGACTGCGAACAGTACCCACCGCAAGATCGTGATTGCTTGCTTGCGGTCCCTGCTCGGGAGACGGTCAATCCTCTCGAGCTCACGCGCATAAGCCTCACTGATCCCCGACGGCATTCTGCGAACCGTTTCCTTGAGCTGCTTGGCATTCTGGCCCGGTGAAATCTCCTTCTCCAATAGTTGAATCCAGAGAAACATGCCCTCGCTCCGAATTGCGGCCTCGGTCGCGATCTGACGACGCAGTTCTTCTTTTTCTCGGGAAAGTTTTCGATCGACCATGAAACTGGAAAAAGATTGCACATCGGCCTGTGTGTCTTCTGGAGTGATTCGATACTCCAGCCTGCTGAGCTCGTCATCGTGCATATTGTCATCGCCCAAGTATTCGCGGATGTCTGCAACGTCTCGGCTTACCACCAGAACTCGAGCTTGCGTTGCAGGAAGGTGACGCACGAGGTCGCGCAAAAAGGCATTGCGAGAATCATTCTTGTGGTACCCTGCGGCCGGAGCAACACTGTTGCATTCGTCAAAGCCGTCCAGGATGAAATAGTACCCCGGGCAAGCTCGGCTCACCACAGCAAACAGCTCCCATAGTTCAGAATTTGTGAGAGGTCCATCCCCTTTCCTCTCGTTCAGAGACGTCTCCAGTACGTCAAGAGCCGTATCATTCTCAAGAGCCTGTGAAATCCAAGATCGAAGACTGGAATATGGGTCACGTGTACGCTCATTGTCAGCGACACAGAAGAAATATGATACTTGACCATGACAAGTGGTCATGAGATGATGGGTAATCCAGGCAGACATAATTGTCTTTCCGAAGCCTGCGGGGCCATGTATCCATAGCAGCTTCGGTAGTTTCGCATCTTCCACTTTCCACTTTTTGAAGATGTCCAGTTGAAGAGCCCAGTCGCACGTTCCAGGGTGGTGGTAGCCCAGGGCTGCCTCCAATGTTTCTTGAGTATAGATCGCGTTGACTTGTGCTGAAAGCCGCGCTCGGCGTTCAGCCCTCGAGGCCTTTGAGCTCACGATATTCTCTTCCATCACGTTGAGCAGATGGTCCACCATCGAATTACCGCATTCTTGGGAGACTAATGTGGCTCTTTTGTGAACGTCATCCTCAAGGCTTTCGATTTTCAGCATCGGCTCATCCACAACGTCCTGCGAAGTCAGAATAACACTCTTCAATATTCTTTCTAAGCAGGCAAACTTGTGTCAGCATACAATTTATAGGTAGGAAACCCTTTCATTCCGGGGATTTTATACTTACTCGAGGTCTTTTGCGAGTAGTATCTATGCGTCCTGGCAAGAAAGTGCAAGACTGCCGCGTAAAGCTTCACCAAAGACGAGGCGAGCTGAGCACTGAGAGCCGAGACGCGAATGAGCAGTCGGGCCTCAATCTCCGCATGAAAAGCAATAATACTGGATATCTTCTCGATGGCCTCAAACATTTTACCAAATGTTTGGCAATCATTGATTGTCATCTGGAGATGTCAGTGCCACATTCTACTTATTCTGATAGTTGCAACATCCCATTTCACCAGGGTACGAACTGCAGAGGCATACCTGAATGAGCGATTTTATGACTGCCCAGGGGACCGCAGCATGCGGTACGTATTCCACAGCAGTATCACCAATTTTCTGGAATTTGCTGACCCAGTCGCAAATCTTCCCCAAAACATCTCTAAGCAGGACGTGTTCGCCCTTTCTGTTGATAAAAAGCTTCCACTGCTTTTTCTCACAATCTTCTTTCTTGGTGTTGATCACGCTGATAAGACTCCCAGGGCTGGTTGTCGCCAGAGTGTTGTTTTTGTTGAAGGCTTCGAGGGATTTTTTGTGTTCAGGACCAAGCGCTGCAAACGCTTGCTGCCACAGGTTGCTCATCTGCAAGGAAAGTTAATGATTGGTTCCAAGAGATCTCGATTCAGTCTTTCTACCCTCTCAATTTAAGATGTGAGCTCATTTACCTCGTTTTGGAGTGCCCCAAAGTCACTGTCATCACTATTTTCGTTCGCAGAAACAGTGGTTATGATGCCTCTGGATGGTGTCCACATCTTGGATTATTTCTACGGGATGCTCAAGTGATGAAGCTGGATAACACTGGGGACTACGACTAACCCTGTAGGAAGCGAAAATGAGGGAATAGAAGGATGGAAAAGACCCGGAGACACACATTGGAAGTGGTCAGCTTGTTATTTCTGCATTTTTTGCGCTTCCCCGCCTATTGAACAGTCTGCTGTCCAATCAGCTGGATTTTCGCCACTGTCTGCAGCCCCCAGCCTGCTGACGTTCAAGCCGCACATCAGCTGGGCCATAAGATTAGATTTTTACACATGCAGATCTATTCATAGTAAGCACACTGTGCTGTCACTCACCAGAGTATTGCTAGAACGAAGCTCTGCAGTAGTGGAAGACAGCAAACAGCGATGATGGCCCGTAACATCACAGTCCGGAGCCCCATCCTTCTCGTCCAATATCCTCACGCCGACATGCCCATATTTGCCGTTGCCCCTGTGCCTTGGGAAATTCAATTGTTTCGATTGGCCTCATCGCTCAGTAATGACAGGTAAACGGACAGAGGCTCAGAAATAGCCGGAGTCTGCTCCTTACGAGGAATTGTGATGGAAGTGATCTGGTCAGGCTGACATTGTACTTCACCCCAGGCTTAATTCACCCTGTAGACTGGACCAGGCTTGTGCCAAAGATGAGAAAGTGTTTGTCTGTTAAATGCTGTCCAAAAAGAGTGGAACTTCTTGTGCATTTTGGTCTTAGAATCCAGATTCCTGACCTGGGTGGCTAATCACCACTGATAATGACAACTTCACTGGTGAAAAGAAAATGAATCACTGCCTACAAACATTCAACACCACGTGATACAACAAGCTTTGGCCTCAGATTGCCTTTAAACCCCTCCATTTGCAGTCGCAGTGGACGACCAGATATTTTCTGCAGGTCCGACTTCGCTCCATCTCACACCTTCCCATCTTCCCATCTCTCCCGACCAGTCCAGTCGCTTACGGATACCTGTCTCGGTATCATTGCCATCATGGGGCTGCCAACGGAGCTTGTCTTGAAAATCATCCACGAAGTCATTGACACACCCGCGGTTTTCATCTTTGATGTTGAGTACGGCGAGGTACCTCACCCACCCGTCTTCCGACACAGCGGTCAAATCCGTTTCCGACCTCTTCTCAGCCCCCCAACTGATCACCAGGGATACAATTACCCCGGTACCTACGAGTCTCAAGTCAGCAGGACCATTCGAAGCCTGCTACTTACCAGCAAGTGGGTCAGGACCGAATGCCTCAAACGCCTCCAGGGTATCACTGTGCCGACCGTAAGCGGACATCCAATTGTCCGCTTCAATCCCCGAAAGCACATCATTTGTCTCTGCGACGTCGATCGCTCTCGCCACCAGTACCTCCCAGCCCCTGACTCTCCGGAACATCTTGAGATCGAAAACTGGGTCACGACCGACTCTGACCGATGGACGAACCTCGACTTCGACATCGAGCACCTCGCCTTCATGGCGGAGGGTGAAGGCGCACAACAGAGAAGCCTGGTCTTCTTCCGAACAGTCTTCCCCAGCCTCCGACACATCTACAGCGCCGTCACCGAGATACCCCGGCAGAACCCCTCGAAGCCCATCGATGTTATCTTCCCTGACCAAGATGCGACACACACGCTCTCCCCCATGTTCTTATACATGGCGAAGCAGTCCTGGAATCACGCCAAGAACAGGCTCACGTTCAGGGAGTGGCGGGAGCGCCATGACTGGGTGTACGACTCTGAGGTTGGAGAGCTGGTCCTGATCTAATGATGGCGAGTCACATGTGTGTTCACTGTCAGCTCTATACGGCCCTTAGTCGTTGCACAGGAGGAAAACGTTCGGTGTGGGGCTGATCCCTCGGCGACGGCCATCCCATAAGTGTCAAGAAGCCTAGACTCTTGCAGCTTCGATTTGGGGCTCGATGTTCGCTGGCAAAGTCACGAGCACCGAATACTTGCATCAATATGCCAATCAGGGAATAGCAAGGCAGAGAAACCCACTGAATGCAAATACCAAAGTCTTTGACGAAGAGAACTTTTGAATTGATGTGGAACAACGGCTACCAGGATATGGTTCACTCACACCTCAGTCTGGTCATGCCAAATTCGTACGCACGTAGCATCTGATCCACCTCAACGTTCGGACAAACACATCCTAGCTTGTACCTGGGTGTTCCTGGATAAAATCAGAGCACTGCTTCACAATTAAGCCCAGCGCAGTTTGTTTTCACGGTGATCTTTACTCCGCCAGATCACAACTTGTAGTTCCAGAGGATGACTTCCGCGTCTCGAGCACCTCCAATTGCAAAGCCTCCAAGTGCGGTGGCTCCGATGCCCCGGCTGAGGTTGGTGATCGTATGTCCCATGCGCCGCCACTGATGATTACCCAGCTCATGTGCAAATGAAACCTGTTCAAGAGGAACAGATCCGCACATGTTCACTCCACAATGACCTCGATAGTTGTAAAGGATCGCACCTCCACTGGTGGAAAATCGAACATTCTCCACCGGGCCGCCGAACGTCACACCTGGGTGGTCATCAGGCTTCATCCGTCTGACCCAGCAACCCATGTCGGATGTCCAGAGCCACAGCTCGCCGGTTGTGGATCCGCATGCCATCATGTCGCCGCTCACGGAGGAGATGTCAAGGCCGCTGGCCCTGCAGGGATATCGAATCACCTGCATCTTGAACCATGTCGTTTTGGTGTTCATAATGACGACGTGACTGTGGCAAGCCACTATGAGTTGTGATCCATCTTTCGTGAACCGCAGCTCTTCAATCCTGTTCTCACACTTGTCTCTGTTGGGGTTGGGTTTTTCGACTACACAATATTGGTTCGTAGCGGTCCAGTTCATAGCGTGCCAGTCATGATCGATGTCGATCCGGCACAAAAGGTCATTGCGGGCGGTGACGAGTGTTCCACCATCTGGAGAGAAGGTAGATATGGTTGGATGAGATCCACCTTCATCGAGGTTATCATCGACGCGGAAAGCATACTGGAAATCGATGGGACCTCTAAGGATCAAAGGCTTCCGGTGTTGTGTTTGAGTGACACAAAGGTAGCTTCCATCCGGGTGGATTGAACCGTGGCAGAATTCCGCACTGGTGTCGGTCACATCATAAGATTCGACGACAGCCTTTGACTCAATGTCCCAGGCGCGAACTCTTCCTACTTCAATGACAATAACATGCTTTCCTTCGGGAGTGAACAAGATGAATGGTGGCTGTTTCCCTTGGCATGAGAGCGTGTGGGTGAACTTGGTAGTCAAGTTTCGGTAGCCGTTTTTGCAATGATTCATGGGCCATCCCAGCGGTTCAAGAGCAGCATTTGCTGACGGACGATCGGTTGGGCATGGAGCCATGCAGCGGCGAATGAATTCGATGCCTTCGACGGAGACCTTGTTTCTCTTCAATGCTCTCCGAGGAAATTTCTTGTCGTCTTCACAGTACTCGCTCAGATTTCGGATGTTGTCCCCGAAAGACGCCACGCCTGTTAAAAGTCGGTACATGGTCTCTCCGAAGGCCCAGATGTCAGCCGCTTTCCGTTTGTCGAGCTGGGACAGCTGATTCCCAGGCTCGCTGTAGCCCAACAGCTCGGGAGCCATGAAGCCGAGTGTTCCGCGGGACTGCTCCAATGTCTTGCTGAGGCCAAAGACGGAAATCTTGATCCACCAGGGTCCGTTGGGCGGCATCTGTTTGATGAGAAGGTTTGAAGGCTTTAGATCTCCGTGGTAAAAATCTTCCTCGTGCATGAATTGGAGACCATGTAAGACCTGCTTGCTGATGAACTTGACGTCGGCCTCCTTGAAGGGCCCAGTGTCTACCAGGTGGGATTGCAGGTCTCCCAAGGCAATGTACTCCATCGCAACAAACAGCGTCTGCTCGGTCTTGTACCATCCATAGGTTTTGACAAAGTGGTATTCATACTGTGGTTGAGCTTTAGTTAATATTGTACGGCATTGACTAAAATGCCGGTCGCTAACGCGAGGGAAGGCCAGATCGGTAAACATACCTTGGGACCAGTGAAGAAGACAAGACGATGAAGTCCATCAAGAAACTCTGCAGACAGCTTGGTTTGGTCACAAGGTTTTGAAATTTGTTTAACAGCCCTCAAAGAGCCAATTCTGCCCGTACAATCGTCAACATTGCCGTCATCTTCGTAGTCGTTGTCGTTCACGACCCAGTCGACATTTTTGCATTTTTGCAAATGGATAGATCCCAATCCACCGCAGTCGAATTGTTTCTCGTACTCCCAGTACTCCCGAAACGAAAGTCCCTGCACTGCGTGGTATCGTACGTGGCGAGCGTTGAGGCACTGTTTCGAGAAGGTCGTTTGCAGTCTGGCCTTCTGGACCATGCGGGCGACAGCATCGGTCTTCGCCTTTGCGGGCTCGCTGTTTGCCATCTTGAACGTGATCACCCCAGGTATTGAAGCGCGGAAAGTGAATTCGGAAAGCTTGCCATTTGGCTGTCTAGGCCAGTGAAGAAGTTTGACCTTGGATGCAAACGGGGTGGTGGATGCAGCTCAGGCAAGCCAATTGACTGCTCCCAGCTTGAGCTCCAGTAGCTTCCAAGCAAACGTTGGTTGGCTCCAAAACTTGCCCCTCTGTTTGTTTGGTTGTGCTGCTCAATGATTTCCTAATAACTTCTCCTCCGTGCGCATCGACTCTCTGCCATGCCGTGGAGAACTTGCTTAAACCACTGCGAACAATGACATGACAATCCGTCGCTATTACGACAGATCCCAACATATCCCCATTTGCTATGATGTGCTGACGATTCCCTGAATTGTGTCCACGGAGACACTCAACAACAGAGCCCCTCGTTACCAAAAGTCCAAAGCAAAGAAGCACAAGTCGGGCTATGGAATGAGAAGACACAAGGCAAGCTGCACCTCGAGTCACCAATTTGCGCCTGGGTGCTACTGTTTATTGACATCAATGATTATAATTAGTACCGAGCTTATGTACATCTCGTCAAAGTCTTGAATGTAATCCCCCATTCAAGGAAAGGCGTTGCCGCGCACACACCACTAACCGCACCCTTCGCCGTCGACGCCATCGGTCCCAGAAAGCCAACCCTGCTTTGTGTCTCACAGGGCTGGCTCAGCCGGGATACGAAGTAACGCCTCCCTCCTCTTGTGGCTCCTCTTCTGCCTGTTTCCATGATCTCCAAAATACCTTGGGTCCACACTCAACCCTTCCCAGCAAAGACGGCGAAGCCCCCTTTAGGCTGGTATTGGCGTCGGTTGAGTGGCTCTGATATCAGGCGTCGACAGGGTGCGGAGATGATGTGTGGGCAATTAGGTCGGATATATGGGAGGTGTGTGATTCTCGAGAAAGCCGAACTCGAGAGTCGTCTAAAGATCTCACACCGCTTCTAGAATGGTATCTTCGTCCTTCTTCTTCCTCGGCGCGGGATGTGTGCCCTGTCCACAAGTCGCGAGCGTGGCTGATTCGTCCCCGGTCCGCCCTCTGCTGGTTCCTCGCGCGGCGGTCGGTAACGCGTCGTCGTTGACACGCTTTCTCTCCTCGACACAGGTACTGATCCTACAGCACGGCGGCGCCCATCATCGCCACGGGCACGACGTACTTGATGACGTTTATCACTGGGGTGGCCTGTGCTGCGGCGCCGATCACCGAGGCGGTCGCGATGGGTGACACGCTCGAGTAGCCGGTAAAGGTGTTGCCTGGGTTCGCCCCTCCAGCGCCTCCAGTCGTGCCTGATCCTCCCCCGGTGGTGCCACCTCCTGAGCCTCCCGAGGTTGCCGTTGGTGCTGATGTCGCGGTGGCTGTGTTTGTTGCTGGAACGCTCCCGCTACCTGACACGCTTGCTGTCCCTGCTGCCGCTGCTCCTCCTGCTGGTGCTGCGCACCCACAAACTACAACGGTGTTAGTCGACCTGCCGATACACAATGGAAACCACGGCGCAGATCATGAGCCGAGACACAGCGCAAAGGACAAAGAGCTCAAGCCGCATACCTTCTTCGGAGCCATCAATGACAGCTTGATAACTGGCCGACGGGCATGCCGACGACACACAACCCTCGACGGCAGCGTAGAGCGCCGCCGACTGCGCGCATTGGCAGCTGAAGTCGGTTCCCTGGCATCCTATCGATGGCGCGCCATTGAGGATACAATTTTGAGCGCAGCCGGGAATTGCGGTCAGGGCGACGTTGATGCAGTCTTGTGCGACGGCGACTCCGCAGTACAAGAGCGCGAGCGCGTGTAACGACAACAGCCTCATCTTTGAACGTTTGTGTGTTGACTTTGCTGATTAGGATTTTGTTATGGGATGTTGTTGTGTGAGCCCAGACTCATCCTTTTGTTCATCAGATGGGATCGTCAGACAATAGGGTGGCCCAAGAATGCTGAGATGATGGATGGGTAGCTTGGAGGCAAAAGGGCAGGAAAAAAACAAAAACGAGAGGTCCTGCGCAATTTGGTTCTCGGGCAGCAGAGCAAGGGTTTTCTTGGGGGGCGGGTGTGACGGTGAGAAGAAGGAAATATGAGCACTGATGTAAGTGGTCGGGGTCGAGAACTGATCACCCACCGTCCCAGGTGTGCCCTGGTAACCTTACACGGCGGGATGGACGGTTCTTGCATGGGCGGGCCCCCGAGCACATTGCAGCGATGCGACTGGAAGTATAATTGGGCCTATGCCAATCCCCCGCAAACAAATGGCTGGACCGACGGGGCCCTTTCTCACACAAGTCTGGTGTGGCTGGGATTGGCCTGAGGTCGAGGAGCCAACAACGATACGCAGACATCGATTCAGAGGCTTTCACATGGTCGACCCGGTGTAAGTCGTGGGTGTGGAGAGCTCGGTATGATCTCACAGCCACCACCACCTAGTGCCAACTCCTCCACCTTCTCCCCCGCGTTCTTCCTTCTACTTCGTACTAAGTTTCCCCAGATTGCCCAGGCCACGATGAGGGCCGTTGCCCCTGGTCCCTGCCGGCCTTGGCGCTAGCTATCGAGGCCTTGCTGCCATGTTCAACCCTCCATCGGCCGACCCCTCTCCAAGGGGTATAGATCCGCTCAGCTATGCCGGTTCAGGGTGACATGATATTCACACTTGGGACCAATCCGGTAGCTGAAGCGATAGGAAGGGCGGCCGAACCGCGACTCGGGCAGGTATTGAGGTCACATTCTATGCCAGGCCAGAAAACAACTCATTTGGAGCTCCTCACGCTCGCCTCGGCTGGCACTGCTGCCTTTGACTTCTTCACATGCACGTGGAAAGCGGAGAAAGGCATGTCACTCCTCGCCTCGAGCCCTGCCTGCCCAAGTGTACCCGCGATTTCCTCCACCACCATCACCTACTACGGCTGAGGATTTGGAGTCGCGTGCCTCCAAAAGTTCGTATTCCGCGGCGTCCTCGGCCGTCCGCGCTGCCCTATCTGTCCTACCGGCTTGTCAATAGTCACTTGGCGCTGCCCAATCGGAGCAGAGATAAATGACTTCACAAGATGGCTTCAGAGACATCAGCGGCCGCCCTCAATAAGTCAGTTGAATTCAATTCGACACTTCTTCCACAGAAAAGAAAGGAAGCAATCCAGACAGCTGGCAAACGAAAGTCAAACAATATGGCTCAGAACGGTTTCCTAGTGTCAATGCTCCACCCGGTTCGGCAACAATTATCCGCAGACACTCTGTCCTCTTCTCATGTTTTTTAAACGTGGCGCCATGTAGTAGTGATGGTAGTGTCGCAATAGCGACGCTTCTTCTCGACAAGTGTACCGGCCATCAATGCCCATGACAGCAAAATGGAATTCGTAGAATTTGTTTCCAGACCCGCAACTGTCGCCTCCTCCGACACACCCTCGCATCTGGCCCCAAATTCGGACCGAAATCCCACACAACAGCCAACCCCGGGCGCTTCATCACCAGCAGCTGCGGAACATTCCGAAACAACAACGCCATCGACGAGCCGGACGGCCGCCATCATCCTCTCCATCACGTGCATCACGGGGATAAGTAACCTGCTGGCCGGGCTGATTACAGTATGCATACCAGTGATAGCCGCAGACCTGGGCATAAAACCGGGACTGCAGCTCTGGCCCGCCTCAGCCTTCGCCCTGGCGTGCGGCTGCACCTTGCTCCTCTGCGCGACTGCTGCTGATCTACTCGGGTGCCGGCGCGTCTGCCTCCTGGGCGCCCTGCTCCAGGCCGGCAGCGCGCTGGGCGCGGGCCTCTCGACAACACCGACCCAGCTCATCGCCCTGCGCGCCTTCGCCGGCGTCGCGGCGTCGCTGTGCCTGCCGAGCGCCGCCGGGATCGTCTCACGCGCGTTTCCGGGTGATACCCGGCCGCGCAGCCGCACGGCAGCGTTCTCCGCCATGGGGGGCGGCCAGGCCGTCGGCTTCGGGCTGGGCCTCGCCCTGGGCGGTGTGTTTAGTGACAGCGTCGGGTGGAGGTGGGGGTTCCATGCCACATCCATCCTCAACGTCGTCGTCCTGGCCATCGCGCTGTGGGCGCTGCCGGCGGGGGTCGACGACGACGCGCCCCTGCTGGGTCGGGCCACCCTCGCCCGCCTGCAGAATGAGCTGGACTGGGTCGGGGCTCTGGTCATCAGCACGAGCCTGGCGCTCTTGTCCTACGTGCTGGCTATCGTTACGGACTCTGATGCGAGCGTGCACATGCGCGCACCCCTGAACATTGTGTTTCTCGTCGCGGGCGTGGCTCTCTTGCCCGTGTATGTCTACTGGATGCACCACCAGACTGACCGCGGCCGGCCGGCCCTGATCCCCAACGAGCTCTGGAAGAGTAAGCCGTTTACGTCGGTCTGTGTCACGGTGTTCCTGGTCTGGGGCGCCCTGAACGCCAGCGAGCAGCTCACGGCATTGTACCTGCAGGACGTCCGTGGGTTCTCGACGTTCACGTCGTCTCTGTACTTCCTCCCAGCACCAGTCTGTGGCTTTCTCATGAACATCGCTGTTGCTCTCTTCCTCCCTTATCTAAAGGCAGCTTATGCTGTCCCCGTGGCTTGTTTTGTCAGTGGCCTCGCGCCGCTCCTGTTGGCAGCGTTATGCCAGGTCCATGGCCCCAGCTATTGGCAGGCTGTCTTCCAAGCCATGGCCCTCAATCCTTTGGGCGCGGATCTGATGTATACCATCGCCATGCTGGTGGTGACGGATGCGTTTCCCCAAAAGACGCAAGCCTTGGCCGGTGGTGTTTTCAACATGTTGTCTCAGATCGGCAAGAGCGTTGGCATCGCAACAACGGCTATTATAGCCCAACAGGTCTCTTCGCCGCTCATGGTAAACGTTGATTCAAAGGAGGCCCTGCTCAGGGGGTATCATGCTGGGTGGTGGTATAATTGTGGGATGAGTTTTGTCGCTGTATTTGTGAGTCTGTGGGGTTTGAGAAGCGTAGGAAGGCTTGGTGTGAAGCGTGACTAAGGCCGAAGGGCTCTAGACAAAATAATCAGATGCACAACATCGGATGTCTGCCGCTGTCCATTGAGCCAACATCCGAACACTACTCAAGACGCCGCAGAATACGTGATTATACCGTTGATCCCCTGACTTGGAATTCTGTGTACCCCATCAAGTCGAATCTCCTGAACCGCCAAAACCGCTATATTTGGGAATTTTGCGATGACTGTGCAGATAACACAGGACAGGTTCCTGGAGTGACTACTACCTAAGGAGCACATCTCGCACAGAAGCGTGTACTTTGATTTGCACATGCAAGTCGGCCTGTTGCCCCGTTACCACTGTGCAACCTGGACTGGATGAACTGCTTCAGGAAACGCGCACGACGGGAAAGCCAATTCTCTCCAGACTAATGCAGCTCGGACATGTGCAGCACACGTGTAGTGCAGCTGGATGCAAGATCGACTCTCGTGCGGAGGAGACAGACCTTGTGGAGTGTCGTCATGCTCTGCTCTCCCGAGGCTTTGGACAGTGACATTGGTGGCGATGAGGGCTGCTCACCATTCGACGTCATGAACTGGAAGTTAAAATATGGGCTCAATCGATGGCTATGACCCTCCACCCCGGGATGTTTCCCTGGTTGTTTATCGGCCCCCGAGTCTGATTGGTGCAGGTGCGAAGGCAATCATAGCCTGCCATCACATGGCACGCTCCAAGTCTAATCGAACTGCCAGGGTCACATACCCTGATACCCTACGTGCCCAGCAAGATAAAGCAGGGCGTGCCAAAAACAGAATGCCCACACAAGCCATGTGGCTTAATCAAGATGTGGTATCTTCCTTTCAACAATACGGCAGTTGCTGCGTCAAGAGATCAGACATGCAATGTAGCGATCCAGCTCTCGCAGCCAGAGCTCGTGAATTCCACAACTGTGCCTCGGCCGGAATGGCGGTCGATTGCCACCGTCGTCAAAACAAACGTACACCAAAACCTATCCGGTTAGCTCGTCCGAAATACTCATTTTGTAAAAGAGTGCCTTGTCAAGTCTTTCTGTGGCTGACGCCAGAGTGCGGAGAAAACGCCCAGGAGCCAGGATCCGACGATGGAGGGCATCCCGGGGCCGAGGGAACCCAGGGATGAATCTCCGAGGAGATTTACAAGCTTCTCGCTACCCTAGGGTATGTTCTGTGCGACAAATTACGCTGCAGTTTTCCAATTTCTTAAGAATGCCGCAGAAGTGGTGGTTGTCGTTTTTGAAGCACAAATGAACCGTAAGCTTCAAGTCTATTTTGGCAGCATTGAGAAACATTGTGGCTTTGCGTCTCAGACATGAAGCAGAGCAGTTGTGAAACCCGGCGGTGAACAGCGCCCTGTTGCCGGTGGTCAACCCGCAAACAAGACCGCCCAGATGGCTCAACGTCTGTCGGCACCGCCTGCATCAGGATGAACTCCTCGTGGAAACTTGGAAACAAAAGTAGCGCGTCTCGTCGATCTGACGCCAATCGCAACCCTTCAAGTCCTGGCATCACTGCCTTCTAGAAACAGAAGTCTGAGAAAGTTTTGCAGGTGGCCCGGCGGCATCGCTGGACACTTGAGACTCCAAGGAGTGTAACGGGTGGCCTGAAGACTTCGGACGAAGTGTCACCTGATCTTGAAGCACCTCGACCTGAGTTGACAGTAACGGAAAAGATGACAACACAGTCGGCGTTTTGGCGGAAGTTAGACGCAGGCTTCTCGAGTTTTTCGACGGAATTGTTAGATGAGAGCAACGACGATAAATTGACGGCCTCTCATACCGTATTATTGTCCAAGAGATAGAGTATACACAAAGAAGAATGAATATAGCCTGACTTTGCTATGAAACTGACCATCGCAATTGGAGCATTGCTGACAAAATACAAAGTTGTGCTACAATGTCATGGACCTGATGCCCCTATTGCACTACCAATGAAAACCACCTCGATTGCCGCGAACCTGAGATATTTGTCAGCATTTTTGGTGGAGAGTCCAGAAGGTAAATTCTGGCTTACGTCGCAGTTGCACCAAATATTTCCACGGTCTTCGCGTTACTGAATATTGCCAGAAGTGCTGTGAACACAGCCGTGAACAACATTGTCACAGCAATCCTCTGATTGGTTGTGGTTACTGTATTGAGCACGAATATTGTCGCCACGGGAAGGACCGAAGAGAGGACCATCGCCACGACGTTGCTTGCCCGGCTGAGCTTCGAATCTGAGTAGGATCTCCAGTCGTCTTCCTCGTTGATGCCAATGTCGACTTCCATCTTCTTCGTGACGTTGCGGGGAAAGATTTGAAGAACCCAGGTCACGAATTTGCTGAACACATAGGTCGCGTCCTCGGTTGACTTCAACAACGAAATGTATGCCTCTGTGTTCTTGTCCTTCCAGGTGGTAGACTCGAAGCCCGCGTCTCGTAGGAATCGGTTTCCGCCTTTTCTGTGGCTCAGATAGTCCTGAAGCGCTGTCAGCTGGGACTTCGGAGGAGATGGAAGTTTTGACAGCTCCGCAACTGTGAAGATAAGAGTCAGCTGATCCCCTTAACTTCATTGCATGATCAAGTGCGCAGCGGTGGGCGAGGGCCGTGCCTTGCAGGAGTAGACTGTCTGAGTGAGATTAGCAAGATGTCACTCAAATCTCGGCACCTATCTAATTCAAACTTACTATATTTTGATAGCTTGTCTCCAAGTGTCTGAAGCAAGTCGCTTTGTAGATGAGAAGAGTTGCCAGGTAGTCCACTTCTCGTCTCTAGCGAAGGCAAGTTGCTACTGCTTTCCCTATCAGGCTCGGGCCTGTCATTCCGTTGTTGAGACCTCCGAAGTTCATGAAAGCTCCTGGAGTATGCGAAGCCTTTTTCGTCATCCTCCTGGCACCTGGCTTCGAAGCGGCCTTGTAACTCAACAATCTCTGCCTGAAGGGCCATTAGCTGCAGCAAGCTGATCTCGTCGAACCTTCTGAAAATTGCCAGGCTCTTTTCTTTACTCATGGTTCTAGCGAGTCGGTGGTAATGCTGCGGCGTATACTCATTTTTACTGACTTGAGTCTTGCCCGGGGACTGTACTCTTTCCGGTCGATGGACAGGTAAGTCCGTTTCCGCCATTGCAATAGATGCAGGGGATCCAGCAGCAGCTTTCATGTCTCTCTCCATGATGTTCTACCCATCGCCGCGCGAGTGCGTTTTCTTCTGTTATTGGGAACAAAATGTGTGCGATACCTCTTTCCCAGCTAGAATTTGCTGAAAGTGACGAGCTTCATTAGATTGTTTGGTTGACTAGCCACCCATCCGATGCGCGTGTCCTCTACTTATAAACCTGGCTGCTGTGAGACATCAGTCTGTATTATTACCGTGCGATTGATCCATTCGAAGATGAAAAGTGAGAATTGGCAAACCAGCTGCGTATGGGTATGCACCAGGGTACCATGGCTGCATATTTGCATGCACCATGGTCAGAAGATAGATAATAATTTGAGCAGCCTGTATCTGGGATTGGTGTGTTCTTACGTGCATAGACGCCCGAGGCTGCCGCTTACCCACTTAGATAGTCGTTCTTTGCTACGTCGGGGACAGTAGGCTCCAATGATCATGGGGTCAGTGGCTTAAACAAGTAATTCGTCACACAAAAACAAATAGCGTTGTCTCGCAGAAGCAAATCAATCTACCCGCTTCACTTTCGCCATTGCTTTTGAGGCTGCATATACAGCACACATTGGTATTTACGCAGCCAATCATAGATCCCCTCAACCTTGTTGCGGTCGCTGGAATTCTCTCTAGCAGCTCTGGGTCCGCATTTCGTTCTTGAAATCTCTGTCAGGTGAGTAAAGATAGTAGAGAAACTGTGACGCGGATCCACAGTCCTGCAGCTCGTCCTCCAGGAATGTGATGAGATGCTTATGGAAAACGCAAATGTTGCAAGCTCAATAGAGTCATGCCTTCGTATATATTTGCAAAATTATAAAGATGTCATAAATATCCTTGGGAGACCACTTTGCACAAGCAAAACAGTGGAAACAGTTCCTATATGCTCTAGAGGAACACTGTGAACATCTATCTCTAGATATCTGCCATCTACCAAGATGGACTTGGTCGCGGGGTTTCGAATTCTCAGTGGCCTAGAGACTTACTGTCAGTCACTTATTACGTACATGTACGCGTATGTAAAAGCGAGGATGTGTGGGAAGTTGATTGCTGTTATGTCTTGAAGCGGAATGCTGGATGCCCAGGTGACCCATCCAGCAGTGTCTCGCAGATCTGCCATCGATGTGAAAAGCATGGCCCCCTGGGGCCCACACATATTGCTCATAGACTCAATGGAACAGATTAGAGTGTGTAAGACTGTGAGTTTGAAGAAAATCGGTTAGTCCTATGTAGGCTCAGATCAACTAGCAAGCTATCAAGGCCGGAGAATATACTAAGGCTATGACTGGTGAGTCTTTACGCTTTACTGAGCAACATGTTTGGTGGTTGAGCCGCAATTTCACTTGTAGATTAAGTGTATGGCATCTCTCCACTCGACAGAATATTTGAGACACGATAGAATTGCACCCATCAACAACATATTCGCACATCTTCCGTCCAAGCGGCCTGTGTCAAACCCCTACAACACCCCAACCAGAAGCCATCTTCAAAAGTCTCCAGATTCTCGTCGCAAGGCATACATCCACTACTTCGACGGTCTGTGAGCAGATGCGTCCACTTCTCATGGCAGAAGAGGGACGTGGCTGGGAAGAGATGACTCACGTGCTGGGAACTCTCGATCCGTAGACTTCTGACAGTGATGCTTCTCACTCGACATCGACAAGATAAGGACCACGGAGCTGGTCTTGATCCGGACTCGGATTGCCTGTAGATGGCAGGACCTGCGCGACTGGGCTTGGGAGAGCGACTGCGATCATGGCGTTGCCGATGAGAGCAAATGCCAGGACAACTTTGGAGACGAATTGCATTTTGAGAGGGGCTTGAGACTTTTCAGAATTTTGTCTGTGGTTTTGAGGATGTCGTGGCTGCGCCTGCTAGCTGATTAGATGGGTCTGCAAGTGATGAGAGGCTATTGCAAGTGAGAGATGACTTGATGCTACTTGCCGTCTTTCATAATTGTGCCTGTCAAGGGGCAGACACTTATATACCTGAAGGACGCCCACATCAAGATTCTCAATCTTGGCCATCATGAATCGTGATGTCGTCTTGGAGTCGTCAGTGGATTGAGATGCTCGCCCCTCAAGCGAGACGTTGGCGCAGCACATGCTGCTATCCGAGACATAACGGTCTGCGGGTTTGCCTGTCAAAACCACATCGACCCAATCGGTTTGTCCCTTTCCGCAGCCCTCCGTCTCGTCCTGTGAAGCCATTCCACTAGATCAGGGTGCACAATCGCCGTGCACACCTCGAATTGGCCTGGATCACGGTCTCGGCGCGCTTGATGATATTGAACACCTTCAAGTCATCATCGGCTGGCTACTTGCGCTGATCGAGGGCTCTTGGTCTTTTTTTGGGGAAAGTCGCTCACGTCCTGCTGGAGTGGAATTTTGTATATGAGCCTTGAATACACCTCCCTCGCCCATCTGGACCTTCATGTAAGGAAGCGACTTTTCCTGCTAGGCAGAACTCAGGCGAAATCCAAGACCCAATCACTTCGGGCACAAAGAATGAACAGAAAGTAGTGTGATAGCACTATTGATAGATCCTGGTAATATAGAGTCTCACAGGCGCCCAAGAGTCAGTGCAACCTATCACAGTAACGTCTAGCAACAGCAGGCGATGAGATCCGAGTAGCCCCCGAGATCGTGTGCACTTGACTTGTCCCATGACAGCATAGACCTCAAGTCCTGCAAAATATCACTGAATCGTCTTGGGACGCTCAAAGTACGTATGAAAAAGAGAGATACTCTGGTATCATCTCATCGTGATCCACTACCAAGGTCACTCGGCGCGGGCACTCCCATCTCTTGGGCTGCGCGACCACAACACAGTCACAAGATCACACCGAATTCGAGTGGCCTAGATAGTTCCGGGGACCCGAGATCCGGGAGTCGAGGCGAGATGACCCGCGTCGAGAGATTTGCGCCACCGCGGGTGTGTGTGATGTCGCTAAATCCGGCCGTCAAGCCAACCGTCGGGTCGCACGCGGCCCGGCGGGATTGTGCGCCGAGTCTTTTGCGATGAGCAAATCAAGTGGATTGGTTTTTCTGGGTACAATGAATGACACCTGGCTGTACGAAACTAAGCTCTCTCATTTCTGTGGCGGGTCACTATTGGCCTGGCGAGGTGGCCACCCACCTGCCTGTCGGCCGAATTCCAAGTTGGACAAGCGGTGACATCTGAGGCCTCAGGGGCCGGGGAGGCCATTGCACCAGTTGATATGAATAGATAAATTGAACCGCAGTGCAGGATTCTGAATCAATATTTCGCTTGACAGCTGCCAAATGGTCGCAGAGCTGGTGTACAAGTCAATATCATTTGCTCCAGATGTCGTGCATCTGTGACTAGATACTGGGATATGCATTCAAGGTCAACATTGCCCACCGCCAGCATGACATCTCGAGATTTTCTAGATATTACCTCGTAATGTGTCCCATATGATTTCATGGCATGTCTTCAGAGGTGAGGTTGGAAAAACCCCAAAGGGACTTTAGGTAGGCATCAAGCATCGTTTTCTTCGGCAGGTACTGGACGGATTACTCGGCTTCATTCTTCACCTGGCTCTCTTGTGGCTACTACATCAAGACCAAGCCCTGATATCATTGCGTCTCATATGAAACATCCAACAGCCGACGGCAGGGCGGCGAGCACCTGAGGGGTATAAGCTCTGTTTCTTCTGGCTTGCTTTCCTTCCCTTGCGCACACCATCGCGTCCTCATCTCCGTCCAGCACACTCAGGCGAAGCAGCCTGCTCCCAGCACATAGCCTCGTCCGCGGCACCGACAAGATCCAGGGTCGCAGTCCGGCTGTTGTTATACCAGTATACGAAACCGTCGTCCAACTTGGGATCCGGCGCCGGCAGCCGAACGGAACCGAGCCTTACAGGGCGAGCCTCTCGCGTATCCCGTCCCGCCCGGTGTGTCACCACGAACAGACACATACCATCATACCAAGGCTGCCGCCTCCAAGGTCGTCTGCCTGTCTACCTGCCTGCGCAGACGCATCTCCGACAAGGGAAGACAGGATCCAACCTACTCGGCCGGAAGGTCGGGGGCCCACCACATTCGCAGCTCTCACCGCGTCCAAAGCAGTCGGTCAGGCCGGCCCTTTCTCAGATCTTCCAAGACCAGTGTCACCTACACAGACCGTCTAGTCCCACAACACTCCATCGCAGCCCAGCCCAGCACATGCCGGGTAGTGTGAGTGAAGAGGACGGACGTCCAGGCGTGTCGTGTGTGCGAATTAGGGTGCCCTCCTCCGCCCTCAAAAACTCGTCAAGTCGAATTCCGATCACCCATACACTAACAACAGTCCACCTCACCTCCGCCAGCGGCCGCAACATACCGCATGCTGCTTTCAAGGGAAACATTTACCGAATTCAGTAGTGCGGTGGGGCGTCAGCCTCGAGGATCGTGTGACGGCGCTCAGCTGCGAGATAGGCGTGAGACAAGCGGGTACAAGACAGGTTTGGGTGACCGAGCCAGCGATGTTGGTAGACACGGTGGGTGGTGTCAAGTGTGCTCAAACTGCCCTGCACTTTCTGCTTGGGTCTTTTGGGATCAGTGAAATTGACTGGAAATATCCACCACGCCAGAGTCACCTTCCGCCTTGTGGATGAAGATAGAATTGTCTGAAAAGAAATAAAAAGGTATGTCTATCCATCAATTACCTGTCTCGAACATCCCGAGGTTGTTTCCTCGGCACAGGTTGACGACTGATACATTCGGATGATAAGATGGACGCATCTTTCGTGGCCTGTAGCAATAGATTCTCTCAGAACACCCGGCACTCACTCAAGACAGACACAATTTCTCCAACCCAACCCGGACATTTATGTGCGCTTCCCTGCCGCTTCCTCGCAACCTGACAAGCGAGCGGCCAGCCTGTTCCCGCTCAGTCTGGGTTATGATCCCCCCGATCTAACGTCCATTGCTCCCGATTCCCAAAACCAGCCGCCCAGACAAGTAATAAATATAGATGCATCAGGGTTGCCTTGTCTCGGGACAAACCCTGTTTTTTAGGGTGTGGTTGGATACTCCGTATCCACGCCTCCACCCGGTCTCCAAAATAGTGGTATCACAAAGCTAATCGTAGTGACGAAAAAGTGGTAGTCTCGAGGGGACCGTCGTCGTTTGTCCGGGGCTCAGGATGCGAGACGTGCCAGAGGCATACCGAAAGAAGTGCCGAAAGATTGGCGAAGGAGGGGACGGCGTAGGAAGCGGCAACGGCTGCCCGGGAGAGGTGTGCCACGTCCTATTCGTGACCCCAAATATGTTGCATTCCTTGCGCCAATATGAAACGCCGAAAGGTTCGTCGCGTGGTGGATTGACCGGTGACATGAGAGCAATTTACCAAACGCCGAAAGATGCCAATGGAAGAGTAGAGTACAGGCAATAATCGTTCGTCGTAAATGGGGAACGTCATCACGCGTTGGTAACCTATACGACCGTTAGTACTAATCAGAGAGACTCGCACCAACGTGGAACTTACCCGTAGGATTCGTCGCGAGTAATCTTGGTTGTCGGCGATGCTGCCACTGCTCATCCTCCGCTGAGCCATAACGGGGTCCAGTCGGGTGTCTGTCTCCATGGAGTAACCGCCACTGCTGCCGGGTGGCTTGCCGCCCATAAAGGCATTGACAGCTGCGTTGCGACGGTGCTCCTCCTCGATCTCGCGGTTCCTCTTCTGCCGCATGTAGAACCAGAGCCCACCAAACGCTGCACCAAGGACCACGACACCAACCACGACGCCGGCAATAATTCCTCCCATAGGTGCGCCGCCCTTGTCGTCTTCCGGAGTGCCCGTTGGAGTGGAGGTTACATAGACAACACTAGTTTGACCGCCTGACACGACGGTGGAAGACGCGACCACGCTGGGGGTAGCAGAACTGGAAGCGGTTGTGTTCTTCTCGGAATTAGAGACCGAGAGCATGATACCAGTGTTATAAACTGTGTAAAAGTTGATGCCACCACATGCCTGAGTGCCGTAACCGGGACAGGGCACGTCACACTTGGAGTCGTCCACGAGGTCGTCTTCAGGAGGATACTCGCTACCGCAATAGCATTCGTTTCCACCGCTTGTCGCCGCAACCTTGAAGCCACCGGCATAGCACAGGTCGTGAGCACAAGCACTCTTGGTGTTAAAACTTGGTGTCGAGTTGAAGATGAGGTTTCCCCATGATGAGAAGCAGCCCTGGACGATTTGGGCTCCTAGCGTTGGTGCAGCTGATGGTTCTTCGAGATTTGCCGATGTTGCGGTGGCTGCGTATGCTGGAAGTGCAGTAGCAATTGCTGCTGCGAGAAGTGTTGTTGTCTTCATTTTGTGTGATTTGAATTGGTTGTGAAAGGAAATCGATCTTGTTTGGCGAGGTCGAAACCTAGAGCCGGAAAGTAAAATTGGGCCGAAGGCGAATGAAGAAAATTTGACGATTTGGTGCAAAATAGTTTTGCGGCCTTCCGATCACGACGGGTTCGTCGGCAGGAAGAACGACTGCTATGGTCGATTCAACGGTCGGCCTGGCTGAGAGCGAGCCTTTGTTTGTCAAGTCGACCAGATGGCCACGAGGTCTTCGTCGGATCCGCGGGTGGCGGGCGAGTAAGAATAGGCTGTGGTCGTCGGACAAAGCTGGGACAATCGAGGGCGAGGTCCGAGTCTTGTTTCCTTTGTGAGCCCTTTCCGTTCACACTATCCCACTTCCTGATTTTAGTATCCTGCAGTCTCCCTTTTGGTTTTAGAGCGGAGATGACATTGATTAGTCCCTGGCGGAAACAGGCCCTTTCTTAGCAGTTCTTGGTGAAAGGGATAGGCCGTCGGAGAGCGAGGGATGAGCCGCGTTGCTGGTCGACGAGTGAGGAAGGCGTGGTGTGGAATCCGGAAGGAAATAGAACGTCGAGGTCGCAAGTAGGGGGGGAAGGCAAGAAAGGGAGGTCGCCTGAAGTGGTCGGTGTCCGTGTTGGTACAGTACCAGGAGTGTGGTAGGAAAAGACAGGCCCGGACCTGAAACCAGGAAACAAAACACAGGAAGCGCACTGGGAGCGAGAAACGAGTGACTCTGCTGGCGGCACTGGACTTGAACTGTTGCCGACTTTCGAGTGTCACAGCGCTCTGGGGGCGTTTATTTCCTTTCCTTCTTCACGTGTAGCACAGCAGGGCGGCCGTGGAGGGAATGATTGACTTGTGTGTGCTGAATGAGTGGGTTTGGGAATGACGAGATGGAAGTTTGATCAAAAAAGAGACAAAAAAAGAGAGTGATGAAATGGATGGACAGAGTGGGAAGGAAGGGAATGGCGGTGGGCGCGGCAGAAGCACGAGCACGAGCTGGCTGGGTTCCAAGGTTGGGCTTGGGGTGGGCGTGGGCGTGTGTGAGGGAGGAAAGAAGGAGAGACAGGGACAGGATGGTGAGACTTGCCTTGTCTCCTCTCCTGCCCAGATTCCCTCTTTTGCCAGTCTCCTGCCACGCCGTCCCTTCCTGTTGCCGACTGCCCCCTGCCGTTCCAAGATGTGCTAACGAGCCACTAGGAGGACAAAGGGGAGATTACGATGGGACCACCCTGGCTGATCTGGTCTACGTACCGAAACGGTGGGCGTTAACTGGCTCGCTGCGCCCTGTCGTGTATGCCAGAGGAGACTGACCAGACCGGGCAGGGCCTGGCAGGCTGGGCGGGCTGGGCGAGGGTGCAGAGAGGCCCTGAGGTCACCGTCCGGTCTCTTCGCTGCATTCTCGTTACTTCATTCTCCTGCGTTCTCTCTTTCTCTCTCGTTCCTGATAGAGTGGGTAACCACCGTTTGGCAGACTGGCCACCCTTGCCACAGCATCCCAACCGCACACAACTCTGAGCGCAGCAGGGTGGAGATCAAGGACCGCCCTAGCCAATGGCACAGGCAGGCACAATTTTAGCTCCAGGGGCAACGGACGGTCATTGGTCGGCATTGGAAACGCTGCCCGGCCAGAGCTTGCCCGGTTCGGGTAAGTTTTGGGACGTGAGCGTTTTCCCCCTCGGTCCTGCTGCACATTTCCAGGACATTAGCACAATCCCCAGTCCGTCACAAGCTTTCCGCCCAATTGACAATGACAGTGGCACTCGCCCCCTTTTCACCTCCCGCCTAACAGATTCTGGCCAGGTGCCATGTCCTTCTGCATCGGCGAGTCCAGTCCGAGCGATAGCACGAGTTAGCATGCCGTACTGCCCGTTGGCTGGCGGCCTATTGCTCGCCAGCGGGAAGGACCACGCCAGGCCGGCCTGCAGTACCAAGCTCCCCTCAGCTCTGCGGTACCGTATCCCCCCAAGATTTGGCTTCATCAAACCCTGACCACGTCCAAGAATTGCTCCCAAGATTGGTGACACGACCCTTCCAGGTCCTCCTCTCGCTTTGGTGTGGAGTGACCTGACGCGTTGTGCAATGCATAGAGTTTTGTCTATTGTCTACGACGGTGCATTATTCCCCACCCTCCTCGCCTTGGTTTTGCTGTTGGGCGGCTGACACCTGCATTCCGAGAGGCGGCTAGCAGGAGGCCAGGCGAGACCGGCCTGCCTCCGTCTCTGGCGCCGGACCCCGACGGTAGCGCTCTCTCCAGCAAGACGGTCCGGCACAAGTCGACATGTGCTAGTCGCAATAGCGTACCCGTCTGCCCGTTTTTCGCTCTCGACATGTGTGATGAGCTGTTTCGTGACAAGTATCCATGAGACGCGCCTGTTACCCTCAGACGCAACTAATAAGCTCGACGTTGCTCAGCTTCCGCTCTTCGTTGGACAAGCTGCTGCTCCTCAGTTCCTGTACTACGCCATGTATCCATCTATCTACCGGACCGGCAGTCTTCGAGAGGAAAGGGGTGGCTGCCGTCTTGACTTCTAGCTACTGCAGCTCAGCTCACCTTATCCCGCCGTAACCCCTCCATGGCGCGGGCCTCCGTCTGCCCTGACCTGCCCGCCTGCCCTCCTCTCGTTTCACCAATCCAATGAATCGGGAATGGCTGTCGTCGTTCAAACTGTCACGGTCACCCATATGTTTCGTTTCCCCTATATGATCGACTGATCAGCTCACCACCACATCGATCGCTGTGCCTGCTGCTCAGACGCTCTCGTGACCAAAAATGGCAACGACAGCAATGCAATGGGAGCGTCGCCGTCGTCATCGGTCGAAAGAATCCCAAAGGGTATGTCGCATGCCGTGGTCGCAGCCTCGTTTGAGCTTTCCAAGATCGATGGGTGCTCCCGGTCCTGGCCCTGGCCCCGGCAAGCTAGAGCAGCAGGGGGGAGGGGGAAAGGGTGAGGTAATTCACGCCCGCGCCGATACGAGGCACACAAGCGACTTGTAGTCGACACACGTGCAGTAGCTGGCAGCCCGTGCCGTGCTTACTGTACAGATGGCGCTTGATGGCGTGTTGGTGGGCGTGCGTGTCGGGAGGCCGGATGATGACTGGCTGGACACAATACACACCACCGATATCAATCCTCCTGCGAACACGACATCTCGTACCGACCACACGGGTAACAGCGACCGGAAGATTGATTGCAAAGAAAAATCCTTCGTTCTGGGCCCTCGATGAGGCTCATAACCCCAAGTCTGCCAGACATGGGTTCGAGGCGTGAAGGCATAAATCAGTGCAATGTCGCTTCGAGACCACATTGGACACAGCCACAGGCTTGCGAGCCACGTCATTTCTTAACCCCGAACACTGGACGGAACAATTAGCTGGTGTCCGATACAGTGTGTGCTCCGTTGGAACACCCCCTATTTGAGACCAAGCCTGCAATACGGTCATCCAGCCATGTCGCTCTCACTGTGTTGTGCGCGCGGGAGAACGATAGGAGGAGAAAAAAGCACTTGCGGCCTGCTCGCCAAAGTCCCCCGAAATACAAAGCTGCAACAGCCATACGGATCATGGATCACGGCCGCGGCCGGGCCTCCTGTCACGGGAAGCCTGCATCTGGCTGGCCAGCGATTGTACGGAGTACTGCTGTAGACCACGGCCTGACGGCCTAGAGGGAACAACCACCCCGGCGATCCTTGGGCCCGGGTCACTGCATCTGCGACCCTGAAGGGCGACCAACACGGCATCCCGGGGCCCAGCACTAGACCCAACCTTCTTTTTTTCTCCGCCAGGGCAAACAAGTGCAGTTCGTCAACAAGGTTTGATGAACAACACGGGGTCAACCTGCGGTTCCTGGATGTGATGAGCTTGATCGCGTGCTTCCTTCAACGGTTGGTTCGGGAACCAGGACCACCTTCTCTCAGCATAGCAAGTAAGCAACCCTGCACGGCCATCCGCTGTTCGTGAATCAGTAAATGGCACACCTCTTTTTTCTCTTCCGTCAATAGTCTGCGTTTCTTGTGGGTACCTGCCCCCGTGTTCGGCTACCGGGCGGCCGGGAGGATGGATATCTTTGCAGCCCTACTGCGTGGACAGTACAGTGCCGCAGCCGTACGGATACGCAGCTGCGGTATCCAATGCCCCTGGGAAACGGCCATATTCCTGTGCCAATTTGGCCTCCGTCCACGCGGCGCACAATGTCACCAATCCAACTGTGCACGGTTGGCATTGCTTTTTATATCCTGACCAAATTTCAGAACATCAAAAGAACAAGGGAAAAAAGCAACCAAGCCCCCGAGGTTCTCCTGGGCATGTCAAGACAATCAATGGTATCACCGAGGTAACTGTGGCTGGCTCACTCGAGCAGTGTAAAATCTGGAATCCTGAGCGCCGCTGCTCTCTACTCCCCACGGGCTCCAAGATGCACGGAACAGCTCTGGCTGCGGTGCGGCCTGGTTGTGGAACGGAATCAGACAGCTCATTCTCACCAACGTCATGCCACTCTTTCTCCTCATCGTCAAGTGACTTGGCAACTGCAGAAGCGAGCCTGCAGCAGAGGTCCAGATCTTCACCAAGTCCCGCTTCCTTCGGTGCTCCAACCACCCTGCCGCCCAAGCGAAGCCTCCACTTGCCGCGAGATCGTGGGTCCACCCACACGCTGTCCAGGACTCCAGGGCGGTGTCCCGGGCCTTGGCAATCGCGGGGGAGACGGAGATTTGGCCTCGTGTTTGGTCGGGCGAGTCGGGGCGGATTCCATATCCTTTGTGTTCATTTTTAGAGTTCATCGGAGAATTCAAAAGGGCTCCCACGTCGTCCCCGGTCAGTCAGCCATTGTCACGATTGTGACGGCCGGGGAGGAAAGGCTTGGTCGACCTCTTGGGCAAAGCTCGGCAAAAAAAACAAACGGTCGGCGTTTTGATACCCCCCCATGACGATCGCTCTCGGTAAATGCTCGTGGTTGGTGATGGAATGTCAACATGAAACCTTGCAGTGGGGGCCACTTGAACCCATCAAGGCTATCGCGATCCACATTGAGCAGTCAGCTGCGCAGTGGGCACAGGCCAAGCAGGCCAAGTCAGTTTGTTGCTGGAGGCCGCCGGAATTTACTTCTACTATGGTAATCGCGGAGGGGGATTCCGCTGCCAGGCAAGAACATGATTCAGGGCCTCTCGAGCTTCCGAGTTAGCAAACGACGAGTTTGTATAAGCTTATCTGATTTGGGGACTCGGCACAAGCAATTGTCGTCTCTTGTGTTGTTCTGGAATGTCTCAGGGTCAGGCCAGGGTTGCGTGCCGGGAGGAACGCCACCCCCTCCCTGTTCGACCCCCGTCCCCATGCCTCCAAGACTGGATGGCACTCGCTGTGAGGGTTCGGGGTAGTGACCCGCTGGTAGCCGTGCCCAGCCAGACGTCATCGTGAATCTACAAGCATCGTCGTCGAGCTCCTCCTCGTAGACCGGACCTTGGGAGTCCCAATTCCCTTCTTTCTTGCCCTCCCATCCAGCGGCCCGCAAGCCCATTGGCATCCCCAAAAGACAAAAAATCGCCTGCCATGCCGCCCCGCCCGAGGGTCATCCTCACGCAGAGGCCGTTCCAGGCCCTCGCCGCCCGCAGGTGCTACTCCACCGCGAACGAGGCGCCCCTGATCCGCGTCACCAACGTGCCCGCGCCCAACACGGGCCACATCCGGGTCCTGGAGCTGAACCGCCCCTCGGCGCGGAACGCCATATCGAGGGCGCTGCTGACGACCCTACGCGGCGAGATAGACGACGTCCACTCGCAGTATGACGCGGCCACGGGGGAGGAGCTCGCCGCGAAGAGCTGGAACAGGCGCTTCGGCGGAGCGGCGGGCCAGGACGCCCAGGGCCCCACGAGGGCCCTGGTCCTTGCCAGCGCGGTCGACAGCTCCTTCTGCGCGGGCGCGGACCTCAAGGAGAGGAGGGGCTTCTCGCCCGAGGAGTACGTGTCGTCCCCCGCCCACGAGGGCTTGCCCCGTCTGAAACCACCTGGGGGGCAGCATAGCCCTACGAGGCTAGGAGAGAGGCTCCGCCAGACATATGCTCGTGTGTAGCTGTCCCGTTAGCTGACAGAAATTCCGAACTTCTAGGACGGCCGCCTTCCTCGCCCTCCTCCGCTCGACATTCACCCACATCTCCGCCCTGCCCATCCCGACCATCTCGGCCATCGGCTCCCTCGCCCTCGGCGGCGGCCTGGAGCTCGCCCTGTCCACGCACTTCCGCGTCCTCTCCTCCAACGCCGTGATCGGGCTGCCCGAGACGAGGCTGGGCATCATCCCCGGCGCGGGCGGCACGCACCGCCTCCCCGCGCTGATAGGCATCGGCCGCGCGAGGGACCTCATCCTCACCGGCAGGCGGGTGTCCGCGCCCGAGGCGTACTTCCTGGGCATCGCGGACCGGCTGGTCGAGGTCGTCCCGGAGAGCGAGGAGGACGTGGAGAAGCTCAAGAACGGGGACAAGGCCGCCGCGGACAAGATCCTGTCTGTGGCGAGGCGGGATGTGCTGAGCGAGGCTGTCAGGTTGGCTACGGAGATTACTGAGGGTGGGCCGGTCGCGATTAGGGCGGCGCTGCAGGCTGTGCAGAGGCCGCATGAGGAGGTGGAGAATGCGATGTACGATCGGGTCGTCAAGACGGAGGATAGGGATGAGGCACTAAAAGCGTTTGCGGAGAAGAGGAAACCGGTGTTCAAGGGAAGGTGATGGTCCTTGGGAAAAAGTTAGACTTGACGTGAACGAAACGCCATGGGATGCGAAACCCTCTGCGAAGGAGTCATGAGATAAGTTCGGGGTGCATGCTACGGCTCATGAGTCCCTGGGTTGTAAATATTGTCTGAGGTCCTTCTAGCCCAATTTTGTGGCCTTAGCAATGGCTTGGGCTGACAATGTGTGGTGTGTGAAACTCAGAGACAAATCTGGCTCACTTCCGATTACGCAAGTTGGACTGCCACATATTAAGTAATGCTGTCAAGCTCAGAATTCAGATAATCTTGAAGATTAACATCTTGAATCTTGAAGAGTAGACTCGCGCTTGTGTCCTGTTTTCTGCTTCCAATTCCAATCATCGGTCTACCTCGTTTGATCTGAATACTCCGCGGTCTACACTCCGTAAGGAATATTCTGTACGTGCCCTACGAAGATATATTTTGTGTCCTGCTAGCTTCATAGCTGCTCTGAAATTCATGGACATCATTTTGACTGCTCATCAATGTGTCTCAAGCAGAACTGATATAGATCACTCTCAAGATGATTCTTCTTTGTTCTGCGTCCACCAAATAAGCGTCCAAAACTGCCTTAAAAAATCACTGCAAGATGTCGCGGTTTTTGTTTTGACTGCTCTGTATCATCTACACTCATATCTAACGGATACTCTAAATAGTGTTCTGATCTGAATGCCCACAAAGTTTGGTATCCTACAATTTATGCTCATAGTAACTTTCACTTTTGAAAATAATTCCGCCCAGACTTTCACCCATCCATTGCTCAAGAGGCA
Organism: Diaporthe sp. HANT25; assembly: GCA_013435955.1. Taxonomy (NCBI): domain Eukaryota; kingdom Fungi; phylum Ascomycota; class Sordariomycetes; order Diaporthales; family Diaporthaceae; genus Diaporthe; species Diaporthe sp. HANT25. The sequence continues at coordinate 305,857 of JACBFG010000031.1, read as the reverse complement.
GCCTGCGATTATGATTTGGTCCGTGTGAGAATTCCTACCCACAAGGGATGCGTGATCATCACGTCGTCCAGAGCCGAGATTGTCGCATTGTGATCGCCGCCCAGTATCAGACTTCGCACCAGCAGATCTTCACCTTTGAATCAATGTAATGAGACGAGCCTAGGAGGATATTCATCCTATCTCAAATCCGCATCCTCCTTTGTTTGGTCTGTCTCAGGAGATGGAGCTACACCACGTCCACCCAAACTTCCTTCGCAGATCGCCCTGCCCGTGGGAGCCACCGCATCTCATCCACTGCAGTCTCCACGGCGAGTATTTGAAGATCGGCCTGAACAAAGCACAGCCAAAGTGACCCCTTTCATCGGGTGTCCGGAGTCCGAGGCCTCAATGGATATCAGAGAGGAATTGTCAATCAGAGCCCCTGGTCCCATGACCTGGTGGTCAGACGGTGAACCGTAGACATTGAGAGTGGGCACTCCATTGTCTAGACAATATGTGTGCAAGTATGCATTTGTCCAAAGCAGTATCTGATTCTGTTTCAATGGCATCACACTCGATGCCCGGCCGTGGCGGTTGCTGCCTCCTTCGTCCCCGCTTAGCAGATCTCGACCTTTTTGCTCGCCCCTACGCAATGACCAGCCAGATATGCGCCTTTGCGTGAGTATTCCACAAAAGGTATCTAGTAAATACAGTGAAGTGACACTTTGGATTGATTATATCGCGTTTCAACGTCTCCAGAACCTTTGCCCACTGCGCTCCCATCGGTGCTTGAGCCGGTACGGCAAGTCAAACAGCGCTTCAAATGGTCTATCACCGAATATGCCACTGAATTGACATCGTTCTCATGCTCACCTGACTCGATAAGGCTGCTACCGGTGCCAGTTACTTAGGCTCAATCTTGTCCCTGGCCTGCTGCTTCTTCAAGAGGTGCATGCCCAGGTGGCAAGACCTGCAAGGCCATGCCTAACGAGAACCTGTAGGAGTCGGCCTGTACTTGTCAGGCCCTTTGTCCAGTACTTTGGTGAGGTTAACATCTGTGTCTTGCTCAATTGTGGCCATGACTGGCCCTCGAGCAAGTTAGTGCTGGAGGCTTCGGAGTCAGGAGTCCAGACGACTCCAGTCCGTTACTCTGCTGCAGCGGCGTGCCTCCTTTTGCTGCTTGTACAGCCAGGCTCAGGGACGCGCTTCAAGCAGGCAGGTATGCATTGAAGCTGAAGCATAGCATTCTGTGCAAAAAGCTGCCTTAAGTTTCGATATTCGATTTCTGTGTTTGCTTAGAAGTTCAAACCCGTGTCGTGTTAATCATAGCTACATATATAATCAAGCCGGAGCAACTTATGAGTGCTCGCAGGAGAGGAGATTTAAGACCTTGACGGAATTCCTATAGCAGCTAATCTGATGCAGCATTTTTGAAGATCATCTACCTTTTCTGTCTAATTTCGCGTTACGGGTTGAGGTCCAACCACTTGCAGACGTCATGTTGGCGTGCCTGCGTGCTGTAGTGCAGATGTTCTAGCCTCAATCGTCATCGTGAGCATGACATCATTCCTCATCACTCCCTTGTGATATATGTTTCTCCTCCCTTTTCTTCTTCAATTCGTCCATTCTCCTGCTCCGATTCTATTCTTCAAATCGAAACTCTTCATCCAAGCAAATCCATCAATTCAACAACCTAATCTACACCCTAATATCTTGACGAACTCGACCTTGCCTCGATCGAGCAGCTTCCGTCGAGCGGTATCACAAGCCACAACACACCTCTCCCAACAGAACAAACACCACCACCAAAATGTCTTTCCTCACAGAATTGACCGTCCGCCGTATGGCCACCATCTCCCGCACGGCAGCACGCTCTTCCAACTTCACATCCACCGTGCCACGAGCTGCCTTCTCTACCACGGTACAGCTGCAGAAGAACCCCGTTGAAGCTGCCAAGGATGGCCTCAAGAAGGTGGACCGCGCTGTGTCTGACAAGCTCGTCGATGGCATCGAGATTGGCAGTAAGTAGATATACCACAACAACGGTTGAAGGAACAATCCAGGAATCGCGGTTGCTGACCAAGGATGACAGCCGCTGCCAAGGACAAGGTCAAGGAGGCCAGCGCCAACATCACCTCGGGTGATGTCAAGGGAAAGGCCGCCGAGCTGCGCGGTGAGGCCGCGGGCAAGGCACAGGAGCTCAAGGGCGACGCGAACCAAGCTGCAGGCCAAGCCAAGGGCAAGGCTGCCGAGCTGAAGGGCGAGGCCAAGAAGAAGGCGAACGAGCTTTAAGGGCTAGGCTACGAAGCTTGGGGACTGTAAACCAACATTTTCTTACGACGACACGGTGAAAGTTGGGCCTCTCTGTAATATGAGAGGGCGACAGCTTGGTCGGCTGTACTTTTACTACGTTTTTACGGCATTGCATTGCTCGGTGAAGGGTTTACCAACGGAATGAAAGCAATAATTGATCAACATCGTGTTCGCCCGACTGCTGCCAAATTGTACGACTCACGGCAGCGAGTGACTTGCTCCCCAATGAGAATTTGATTGATTCCTTTCCTAATTGCTGACTTCTCCTGTGTCACTGTCGCAGACAAGGAACGAGGGTTTTACCCCGCCATCACCCCTTCACATGCGAGGATACCCTACACGGGGTTCACAGCACGGCGCTAAGCTGCAGGCGAAATCTAGGCACAGCGGCAGGGTAGCGGTGCAGCATGGTGGGAGTGCTCCCACTGGCGAGCGATAAAGGCTAACACTATGCGACTGCAGGCAGCATACCGAGACATGCGTGATGATGGCGCCGCCGACACCAGCTTATCTGCAGCGAGAACACTCCTCGGAGCTCCAGGGCTACACTGCAGGTCAGCTTACCCCAGGAGCTCGAGAGGGGGCTTCGACAATTGATGAGACCCAACACGATGGTGATCGGTGGCGTCGCCATATATTCGAGGGCGTCCAGATTCCACCGTCTGTGGACGTGACGGTCTCTGGTATCTCCCTCCGTTGCTGCATCGCCCTACGACACTGCCCATTCAAGCACGACCTGTGGTTGTCTCATTCAACATGAAATTGACAAGCACAACACTGTGCACCCTGGCCCAAGTATTGTCCTTGGCTCCAGTGTGCTCACTAGGAGATATACACCGTCCACTTGATCCCACTTTCAGCTCTCTGACCTCCACCCTGTCAGGAGATGCCGACATATATTTCCCAGGCTCAGAGGGCTTCGTGAATGGCACTGTCAGTCTGGTAGCCAAGAAGCCCCAGCTAGACGCCTTGGTCAGAGTGGTGACAGAAGAGGATGTCCGGAACACGGTATTCAAGAATGCCTCACGTGAATCCATCACGTCTCAAGATAACTGACAGGAAACTGGGGTAAACAAGATACGATACGCCGACGCGTTCAACCGGCCGTTCCTTGCCATCACAGGCGGCCACGGCGAGACATGGGACCTCGGGAAAGTGACGAATGGAATCGGCATCTCGATGCGTGGCATGTCGTATGTTCGCATCTCCGACGACGGCAGGAGTGCGACCATCGGCGGTGGGACACAGTCGGGAGAGGTGATTGCAGCGCTGTGGGCCAAGGGGAAGCAGGCCGGTACGGTCGAACCTTATCATCGCTCTGTCCTTTTTGCTCCTTCCGCCTCTTAAGTAGCCTTCGTAGCAGGCTGGCTAACGAGCATCCCCTTCTAGTCACCACAGCCTGCGACTGCGCGGGTATCACCTCCCCCATGCTCGGCGGGGGCCACGGGTGGCTCCAGGGGCAGCACGGCCTGCTGACTGACAACATCCTCTCGGCGCGCGTCGTGCTCGCCGACGGGACGGCCGTGACCGCCTCCCCCTCGCTGAACAGCGACCTGTTCTGGGCGCTCCGGGGCGCCGGCCACAACTTCGGCGTCGTGACCTCGGTCGAGTACCGCATCTTTGACGTCGAGCCGGGACAGACGCGGGTGTGGGCGTATGAGGAGTACGTCTTCAGGCAGGACAAGCTGGAGGCGCTGTTCGGGTGGGCGAACGAGCTGCTGCGGGATGACACGGGGTCGCCGCGGCCGGTCGAGCTGACGCATTATGGGCAGTTCCAGTTCCGCCCTGACATTGACGCCGAAAATGTGAGCATGCTTACTTTGTCCATTTTGGCTGGAAATGGGTTGATGAACAGCTCATACTGACTTGTCTTGAAATTGAAAGCCAGTTATCGTATTCTGGCTTATATGGCAGGGCCGTGGCACTGTTCCGCCAGCGTATACGGATCGCGCCCGCGCCCTACTTCCCGTAAGCATCAAGGCCGGCACCACTGATATCACGGGCATGAATGCCGTGGCAGGCGCAGCGTATGGTACGCCAGCGTGTGCCAAGGGGTCGACCAGCGCGATGCTGTTCGGTGTTTCTCTGAAGAGATGGAACATTGCAGGCCTGCGGGCGACATTGAGCATCTATGGTACCATGCCGCCCGAGCTGCGCAACTCCTTCGTCCTCCTCGAGGCATATTCGACGAGGGCGGTCGAGGCTGTCTCCGATGACGAAACAGCATATCCAGACCGTTTCAACCAGATCCTCACCAGCCCAGCAATGTACTTTGCGTTGGGGAATGCCACCCTGGACAATCTAGCTGCGGATTTTGGGAAAAGGATGAGGCGTGCCTTGCTCGATGGCAGCGGGCAACCTCTGCATGCGTACGTGAACTACGCACATGGCGATGAGAGCCTGCAGGCCCTGTATGGATACGAGGATTGGCGGCTGTGGAGGCTGAGAAGGCTCAAGGCTAAGTACGACCCATTTGGGAAGTTCGGGTACTATGCACCTATCAACCCCGGAATTGCAGGCATTTTCGGAGAAGGACCTGCCCCTTGAAGATCGTCAGGGGACGAAAGATTGGGAGGATAGTGAACAAAGCCAGGAAACGCTGCCGTGGCAGAAATCGATGGAAAGATTTGAGCCTGCGTCAGGAAATAACGGCTCCATCTCTCGATGTTGGGACCGTATTGTAATTGAGATCCAGCTGACTGCGTAAATGGGTCGATTCCGAGACATTTTCGAAAATATTGCCCATTGTTCACTTGGGCTTCATGGGCGAAGACAGGGCTGACCGGCGGAAAGTTCGTATCTGGGCGAATTTTCCCACTTTGGGATGTGATTTGATACATAGTCTATAGCCTAAGAGCATGGCTTATCTGCTTGTGCGTCCAGTCACCATGCTGGTAGATTTCAACGCTGGGGAGTCATGAATTAATCAGACCGGGGAGTTCGTTTGAGGAATTGACCCGACTCCGTCGGCCAGAGCAGATCTCACACGGGCGCAGCCTTTGTCTTGTATCCCGGACCCATGGTATTGTTGTCCGTATCCGTGTCCGACCGCACGTGGTTAAGTGACAATCTGTATGGCCTTTTGTCGACAGAATTTGGATTAGCCCCGTCGAAAGGGGTCAGCCCAAGCCACAATGCGTAATCAGCCAAAGCCGCGACTCACTCGATCCTTCGCGCAACAAAGAAAGAAGCTGTTCGGACTGGACCCACTTTATCTCGTAAGGAACCAACACAACAACGTGTGCCACATTTTAACCTTACCGGATCGACACTATTTTCTCTCCGGCGTCTGGTCCCTGGAGCAATCTCTCATCCGTTGTGCTGAGAGCCAATGGGAAACAGTCCAGATCTCTTAGATAAGTCGAGGATGGATCAGATCCTGAGGATTGCATCCTGGCCGGGGCTTGTATCATGCCGTTGCAGTGGAGGAAGAACTACCTATACTTGTTTGTGGCTTGCTCAGCCTACCTCGTCCTTCTCTTCCTACTCGTAAGCGCCCAGAATTTTGAGGTTCAGCCGCAGACTTGCGAAAGTAGACATATAAATCTGCAAACATCCTTCGTTAGAAATTGCTGACACGATTGTGCGACCACTTGACAAGTGCCCAAATCTGTCATTATAAACAAGCAGTAAACATCCATTATATCTTATAATCCCCACTTAATTATAATTCTGCACTACATTCGACGACTCTGCAACGGAATTGATCTACTTCTCAACCCATCATTTGAGCACTACGAAAATGGCGTCGTCGTCGCCTCTCTTTGCCAACTTGACGGAGGCTGAGTTCGAAGAGCGCATGAAACAGATACAATCGGGCTGCTATGCCTATACTGATCTTCTCAAGCCGAGTTATGACTACGTCCCAACTTTCGCAGGGGGCATCGTTTTGAGCATCCTGTTTGCTATTCCATTCTTCTACCACACCTTCCGATCAATCCAACTGCGAAAAGCAACGTCTATCCTGCTCGCCTTGGGAGCTCTCAGTGAGTGTCCCCCTTCAATCTTTTCCCTTTAGATAATCCTGTTCCTAACATTGCATTCTTCGCAGCCGAGTTGATAGGCTGGGCATCCAGGACCTGGGCTGCCAAGTGCCCGTACAACAGGGACGCCTTCCTGTCTCAAATCGTTACTCTCATCATCGCCCCCGTCTTCTTCAGCGCCGCGCTCTACGTCCTCCTCGGCAAGCTCATCCGCGACCTAGGACGAGCTTCCTCCATGCTGTCCGCGAAGTGGTACGCGATCGTCTTCTGCACATGCGACGTCGTCTCCCTGATCATCCAGGCAGCCGGTGGAGCGATGGCCTCGATGGCCGACACAGACGAGGAGCAGGATCGCGGCACGAACATAATGGAGGCTGGAATTGTCTTCCAACTTTTCACCATGACCCTCTTCGGCGTGCTCCTGGGCGACTTTGCCTGGCGCGTCCTGGGCAGGCGCTTCGGCCTCCGCGACGCCGTCACGCGGGAGCTGAAGCTCGTCCTCATCGCCATCGCGATCAGCTTCGTCATGATCTACATTCGGTCGATCTACCGGACAATCGAGCTCGCGCAGGGCTGGAGGGGCTACCTGATCACGCACGAGGGCTACTTCATCGGGCTCGACGCTGCCATCATGGTCGTCGCCGTCGCTGTGTTCATCCCCATTGACCCTGCGGTCATGCTGTACCAGCGCAAGTACGCCCCGGCCAAGGTGAGCCCGAGTGCTGAGGCCTCGGATGCCGAGATTGCCATGGCTGGACCTCCGTACAATGCGCGTGCCAGCTACGGCCGCGCTGGGGAGCCGTATTAGACAGAACACGTTTGTTTCTTGTGGGAATAGAGCGGTAATTACAGCGTTACAGGGTCAGGATTGAATTTGATGTTGCGATGGCGTTCGGTCGGTCTATACTGTGGAATTGATGAGGGTAGGAACTTGCGACTTGTGCAGGTGGATCATAACAAGGGATACATAGACAGCGTTCGGTTTGCTTTGAGCAGGTGTTTGAGGGACTACGACGCACTCGCAACTAGAACAAGAAAGTTAGATACCAGATTCGCACATGCGTTGTTCGAAGACGGGTCAATTCTTGTGATTTCATGGGCCCGAATATTTTCCTCCTCAACTGCCACGCATCGAGCGCGGGGACTTACCTATGTAGACAAGGTCACTTGAGAGATCTTGACATAATTGCCAGCCTTGGCCGATGGCCAGGCCGCCTCATCGAATGAGGTCAGGCTTGGGGGATGGCTACCCTTAATCAAACGGACCGCAAAGACCAACGACCAGCGGCTTCCGAAAGCTGAGTGACTGCTGACCAACTACGAAAGCCTCCACACTTAATTAAAGTCAGAAAAATGATCTGTCTCCGTTCTATACGCATGATCTGCTGCAGTGTTGCCGAAGAAACGTTAACCCGCGTCACGGAGCTGAAGCCATCTAACCCAAGATGCATGCAAATGACACCCGAAAGTATTCTTGGTGGGCAATTCATCCATTTAAAACACTCAAGCCGGTATTCACCTGATCTCATACGCTTGGGTAGCAGCCATGTCGAGCTGGGGCGTAACGTGAGGGGAATCTCATATGAACTCCAACATGATGCGAGACAGCTCGTTGACGTTTTCTGGTTCTCCCTAAGAACGCAAGCCTGCCAAGCCGCTGGCCAACCATTAGGAATAAAGATATTAGACAACTTATGTCTTAATTGAGCACTCCGTTTCTCGATCTGGCATCTTCGGCCTCTCTCGCATACAACAACCATGGATCTACATTTGCGAGGTTGGGACGGGTGTGCACAGCGGAACAACCCTGGCTAGAGATTATCCGGATATGAACCTTCTAAACGATTTTGAAATTGTTGAACCACCATATGGGATACATGATATAAATGAGCAGCTCTCCAAATATGTATTCTGACTCTTATGCAGTGGCAATTCGCTGTATTATCGAACTTTGCAGTGAACTTGTACGCCAACAATCCTTAGCACAGCATTGTTCGACATCATGATGTTTCTCCGGAGTGTCTTCGCAGCGTTGTCTGCCAGCCTGATGGCACATCTGGTATTAGCACACCCCGAAGAGCTGTTCGATAAGCGGGCGCACTTGGAGGAGATGACGAGGCACCATGTCGTTGCCGAGGTGAACTCGCGAGCTTTGGAAGCATGCTCGAACCTGCCCCAGGTGAAGGCACGCAGGGAGCAAGCCATTGCCCGGCGGGTAGCCACTTTTGAACGACTCCGCAAGGAAAGAAACCTGGTTGATGGCAAGTCACAAGCAGAGTCATTACAAAGATCCAGGGCGCTGACAGAGGTACCGCAGCCCCTTTCTTGCACCGCCGCACTGCCGCCGATTTTCGCAAATGGAGCGAAGTAGATCACAACAAGACGGGCCTCGTGGCGTACAATCCTTCGACCCCGGCCAAAGAGATCTTTGGCGCAAATGCTTCTTGCATTCTTGCCCCGGACAATGCGAACGGACCGTATTTTGTGTCACAGGAAATCAGTAAGCAGCCTTCAAGCCAACTCAAACCCTACCGAGAACGAACGTGCTCGATGTCCCTAGGATGTTGCACCTTTTGGCGTTGTGCAATTGCGAGGCTGCAGTTTGATGAAACTTTGTTGGGCCTGAGAAGATTGGCTCGATCCTCTTGTTTCACGGCAGCCATTTTCGTGTTGCCTGAGTGCTGATTCAGCCTGCTCTAGTTCGGCAAAACGTCAGTGAAGGCATTCCCGGAGTCCCGATGCACCTCGAGCTGCAATTCATCGACATCAACACCTGCGAGCCAGCAGACGTGCTTATCGACATCTGGTCCTGCAACACAACGGGAAAGTACAGCGGCGTGAGCGCCCGCACCCAGGGAGGGCTCCACACTACCTGGCTCCGTGGCGTGCAGAAGACCGACGCGGATGGCGTCGTCCGCTTCGACACCAACTTCCCGGGTCACTACGAGTTCCGCGCCACGCACCAGCACATCGTCGCCCATGTCGGCTCCCAGGTGCTGCCCAATGGGACCTACACCGGCGGCAAGGTGGCACACCTGTCGCAGCTGTTCTTCGACCAGGATCTGAGGGACGCCATCGAGGCGCTGCCGCCGTACAACCAGAACCGGATCCGGCCGACGACGAACCTGGCCGACGGATTCACGGGCTACTCGGCCTCATCGGCGTACGACCCGTTCCTCAACTACGCCGTGCTGGGCAGTGATCTCCCGTCTGGACTGTTCGCGTGGCATGAGCTGGGTATCAACACGAGCTCGAACTGGGACACGTATGCTACGTATGCTTCGATCTGGGCGGAGGGCGGAGGGCGTGATAATCCTGCTTTCAATTTCTCAGTTGTCGGGACGCCTCCACCCAGTTCTGGTGGGATGTAGTGCGGGATGAGTGAGATGGGGGCACTCCCTGAGATCGTTGCTCGCCGGTTGCTAGGCATACGAAGTAATAGAGAGAGACATATGACAGTTCCTCTGTTTCGCTAAACGAACCACTGTATTGCAGCAATGAACGAGGCAATGTGTAATGATGCTCGCCATGGAATGCTGACCCGCTATGCCATATGGATGCGCCTGTGAATCGAGGATGGGGGCGCCTGCGCAGGTTGTGGAGGCACTCTTACGTAATCAACACCCCCGGCAGGGGAGCACGGGCCACAGTTGAAGCTCCCGTCGCGTCGAGCTCCAAGCTCGGGCGCGCTTCCAAAGTTTTCCCACTTCAGCCAGCGACCGAGCCAGCCAGCCAGCCAACCATACCAGCCTGGTTCATGCCTGCAGCGGCCACATCGAGTGACTGTCTTGGTCTTTGTTATTGTCCAGTCTGAACTTCGACATGACCCTTTGACCCGTCCTCGTATCTGCAGAAGACCATCCAGAGCTTGTTTCTGCGGGCGTCTGTTTCCCACTGGCAACCCTTGTTCCATCATTTGGTGTTCCTGTCGCTCGTGTCCCCTGCCCAACTGCCAGCCATAATCACAACAACGAACAGTCCGCACGATGACGGCTGCGCTCAAACCACGGGTGCGGCAGACTGCCCAAAATACACAATACACGTAGGGAGATTTAACTGTCCCCTCGCGAGCGCCATGCCTGGCTGACCGTCCATGTCCAGTTACTCCCTTAACCGACGAGTTCACGACGTCAAGACATACCCCGTCCTCTCCCCTCAAGGATCCACGGTCCTTCTCTACGGCCACGAGAATGGAGTCACAGTACTGTGGCGCGGTGGTCGCCGACTGAAGCCTGCCAAGCCTCAATCCTCGAAGCCGGCCGCTGGCAGCAAAACAAACGGCGCTGGCGCATCTGCCGACGATGGCGTCATGATCATCGACTCAGACGACGACGACGACACTTCTGCACCTGCCGCCTTCGTTGACAAGCCAGAATTTGAGGACGAGAATGTCGAGGACACCACCGGATACCCAGAGGTCATCCAGTCTCTGGATCTCGCATTTGGCACAGACATCCTTCACATCGCTGTCCCACCCATCGCGCCGCGCATCCCGGGGGAGCAGCTGAGCGACTCCGATATACTCGCCGAGACGATGGTGTTTGCCGTGACATCTGCCAAGGGTTCCGTCTACATGCTCACTCTACCGTTGACGCCGCCCTCCCACGATAGCACAGCAAGGGAGGACCTACGATCCAACCTCCTGGCTGGCGCCGCGGGCCAGGGCAAGTGGGGAGAGACTCTGATCCAGCTTGGAGGCCAGAGCAAGAGCCCTGATGGGGTCGCCATAACATTGCTACCTCGGCGGGCGAGCAGTTCTGATCGAAACAAATCGCCTGCTCATCTGGGTGGTTCCGCCGGGCGTGCCATTGTTGCTGTTCACGGCAAGGACGCCTCCGGCACGTTGCGACTGTGGGACGTCCCTATCAAAACTACTGCGGACAATCCTGCCATCGAACCATTCCAGACCGAGTACCTGCCAAGTCCCCTGACAAGCATCGCATTCAACCCTCTTCACTCAAGCCAGCTCCTCGCCGTCGCATCTCCGCACGCGGTTCGCGTCTACGACTACTCCATCCCTTCAATCCCTCAAGATGACATATCCGAAGGCCCTTGGCCATCCCATGGCTCGTGGCTGCTCTCTCTATATCCTCCTTTCGCTCGCGCAACCACTTCTCCCTGCTCGAGGAAACCTGTTGTCGGTGCTCAATGGATATCGCATGGCCGGGCGATCTTGGCTCTCCTGGCTGACGGACAGTGGGGCATATGGGATGTTGAGGGGGCCGGGCCTCTCGGAAATGACGCGGGAGGATCCATGTTCTCAAAACAAAATACAGGCGTTCGTGGAGCGGCTCTCACGGCTTTCTATTCTTCGGGACACCTTGAGGGGACGAGCCCACTGCGCAACCCAGGCTCTCAGAAAACTTCGTTTGGAGCTAACGACTTCAACTCAGTTGGACGCCGAGACTCTCTTGTGTCGATGATGAATGGCGGGCCAGAACGACTTGCTGCCGTCAAGGGCGGAGTCGAAGTCGTGCAACTGCCGAGCGCTCGAGGATCGGTACCTACAGAGGAGAGTGCCGTCCTTTGGATGGGCGGATCTGACAACATTATTTGCGTCATTCCTGTCGTCGCCAAATTCTGGGATGCTCAAGTCCGCCGTAGCGCAGGTGGTGGCGTGAATCTGTTCAGCGGAGCGCAGCCCTCACGCATGGTCCGCCTAGTGGAACTCAATGCTGGACTGCTTGGTGAGCGGTGCTGTGGTGTCCTTGCGACTCCAAAGTCCCAGCGGCGACAGCCTTCCCACAACCTTGACGATCCAGATGCCACGGCGGAGGAGAGCACAGGCCTACCAGTCGAGGTAATTGTGCGCGGTGAGAGCAGACTGGTCGTGGTTCACGACTTCCAAGACGTCGACACAGCACCACTTCGTTTCCCAGCCAAGAATTTGAAGCGCCTCCTTCCTGCAAACGGAGCAGCAGAACCGGTCAATGCCATCATTGTGCATGAAAATCCTAGCCGGAACGCGATGCGTCTTCAAAAGTTCGAGCTCAGCATACGCAGCGGCCCTCAACCACCTTCGGCCGGCCTGTTCGGCCGGAGTCTCAATAAATCTCAAGACGCTTTCGAGGCAGAGCCAATTGATTACCAACCCGAACAGAGAGAAACCCCATCCCGACCGGCTAATATGGGCCTCGAATTCATGGATGAGCTGGACGCAGCCGCCGACGCGGGCTACGAGTTGGACGCTGAAGAACGAGACATTGAGCAAGAAGTCATGGATCTCATGGAATTGGACCAACAATTAGAACAGATGGAGGACGAGAGGCTACGCGGGACGAAGCGGGTGTTCTTCGAGGAGGGCTAGGAGCTCTACGAGAGGGCACACACCGACGTCAACGCCCAGAAATCGCAGCGGCAGCAACAGCAGGGAAGCCCGAATGAGAGACAAGACAGGCCGCCTAAGAGGGCCAGGACTGAAATGCAGGGCAAACAGGTGCAAACCTCCACGGCCTCTGCTGCACATGGGCCTCGCATACGATCTTCCGCTCACAGATATCCTGCTGTCACCGAGAAGAAGGTATTCTTCGAGCGGTACAGCGACTCACCTGAGTTCTCGCGCGTCAGAAACCCCGTGGTACACACGCGTAACAGGACGGAGCTCGACGATGAAGATGCTAGCGACGTAATTGACCCAACGTCAAAACTCGCCAACTACCAGAGTCCCATGGACCGACTCAAGCGGGATCCCATGGACCTCCGGCGGCTTGCAGCTTTCGGGGCTCACAAAAAGGCAAACGCCAGTACAGCTACCGACGATCACGACAAGTCGAAAGCAATGAAGCCTTCTTTCAGTGCTGACAGTGTTCTTTTGATAGAGGACGAGGAGGATTCGGATGATGATGAGGAGCCTGAGGATGACACATTCGAGTTCTTGCTCAAGTAATATTAGCTGACGACCTCCGAATGCACCTCAGCACTGAGGCTGCATTGTTACACTTGTACAGATACGATACCCGTGCCCGCCGTTGAAGCGGACAAGAAATGAAAAGACTGTTGGATCTAAGGGCGCTGCCCCTTTCCCTCAGATGTCTCAGTGAAGCTCCCCCATGTCTCACCACATTTCCCCTTCTTGTCCTCCGTCCGCACGGCAAGGTGGAGCACAAGGCGAGATCCTTCCTTGATCCAGCTCTGTATTCCGAGCGGTATATCAAACCAATACCTCAAAGCCGGAGCGTGGCGTCCCCCGTTCTGGCATCGAGGTACCGACGCCCTTACCAGATGGCAGGTGGGGTGGGCTGGTGGCATTTCCGCGAATTTGACCATTTGCTTTCCCGACCTTTCTGACGCTCTCCTGTCTTACCGCGATTTTTCAAGGTAAGATGGGAGGGCGTGTTGAGGCTGGGTGGTGGGGCGTCGGCACATCTTTCCCTCCCTTTGGAATGCTCTCTGGCACATTTTCTCACGTGTGATGTTTCTCCCTGCGAAGTTTCAGCATTGACTTTGCCATGATTGCCTTGTCAAACCTGCGATATGATGGAAAACTCTCGAATTGAACACTCTCGCCCCGTCATCCAACTACCCCCATTCAGCTGTGGAAAGGCGCTGCCGGCCAACTCTGACAGAAGGATCCAGCATGCCAAGCCATTCCATTTTGGCGCCCCCACTGCGTTATCATTGAGCTGTTGTGTACGAAGTCCCGTCATCTCCAAAGCGCCAGTCTCATCAGAGACACGGCGTCAGGGCACCCAGGGAAACGGGTCGAGGGCGCCACGCCAGCCGTTCAGTCGGTTCAGTCTAGCTGCCTAGGGCGAATTTGGCTGGCTGGTCTACTTCCCTGTGCTGAGGCTCGACCAGTCAAGCCCGGCCAAGTCGGCGGCCACCCGCATGATCGCCGTAACCATTCCCAGACGGGAAGCGAGATCTTGGTCCTACTCGGGACTTCGGCAACTCAGGTTGCAACCACAAACACAAATGAGGGCAGTGTCGCGAAGTCTTGAGGGGGCCTCGCGTCCAGAGGAGGCATCTCTGCGATCGATCAGTATCATGTGCAAAGGGCGACAGAGCCTCGGGAAACCCATACCAACGGGACAGTAGAGAGGTACTCTTTAACGTGCGGGATGGCGCAAAACCGTTGCCCTGCCCAGCCCCTAAGTCTTCAAGCCACTACGGCCCGCGAGCTAATCTTGGACAACTGGGGCCCGCTGGGATGGGAGCTCGTAGGCTTCGTTCGCATGGGCACCTCGGATCTGCAAGTTACACATCTTCCAGTCCTACAAAGAAGACTTGTCGCGGGAAGGTTTGTTTGTTTCTTGCTTGTCCGCACAGACCATGCTATCAGAGGCACCAATGTCAGTTCAGTTCCCTGGAAGGCCACGATTCCTGCCAGTCGCGGAGGATGCCTCGCAATCTTGTGGGAGATTTTCGAGTCCACGAGGATCTCTGGTGTCGGATCTGACGGCCAAAACCACATGATAACCGACGACCCCTTGCAGCGTGCAGCACGAACTACTCGTTCGGGTCTGCTCACCCTGGGGAATCGGACATGAGTCTCGGGGATTGCCATCCTCTTTCCCTTACTGTCACCATGTTTCTCTTGCCTCGTCATTTTTCTTTTCTCTCCTGCCAAGCTACACAGTAGCGCTTTTCTCTCCCTCGTCGAGTCCCCTGCCACCCTGTGGCACAGCCCCATGACACAAAGCCACCATCTGCCCTTTCGCCGTCCACTCGCTGGTGGCCCAATACTGACCGGTGCGGTGACACTTCACTTCAGACGGGTGCTTTTTAGGTTCCACATCTCGACCTGTCATTCCTAATAAGCTCGACATCTCTGACGGTCGAGGTCGCACCTCCCGAAGCATATCCTGTCTATCAACGAGAGACCCGCAGTAAAGCGTGTGGATTATCAGATCTGGACCACATCCTTGCCGTTCGCTTTGACTAGGGCTTACCTTTTCCTTCGCACACGTCGGCTCGACCAGACACGCCCGGAGCTCAAGACTTTCGTCACTTGCTTTGTTGCCCATGAAACTTGGTGACAGACAATGGCTATTGGAAGGGAGGGCAACGTTAAATGGGTCGATGTGAGCATACCATCTTATCGTCACTGTTCCTCAAGATGAATTGCTGGGCTCTAGGTGGCCAAAGGTCGTCCGGGTCTCTGGCCCGCATGCTTAGGCCTACACGAGAATGAAGTCATTCCCATATCGCGACTATCCCAACACCCACTTGGAGGAAAAGAATGAGAGGATGGGGTGGAGTAGGCTTGGGATTTGGCCTGCGTAAACCCGCGCAGTCCGCCCTGCCTCACCTTAGAACCAAACTTTGCTAAAAAGCCACATCTGCTAGGGCCTCCGCGGCATCGCCTCCGCCCTCGTGGTGCTGACCCATCTCGCGCGCGCCTGGGACGGCGAGCTCTTCGGCGCGACCTCGTCGGAGGACGCGGCCCCGCGCCTCATGCAGCTGCCGTATCTGCGGATCCTGATCCAGGGCCGCATCGGCGTGACCATCTTCGCCTTCGTGACGGGCTACGTGTGCGCGCTCAAGCCAATCAAGCTGTGCCGGCAGGGGAACCAGGAGGCGGCCTTCGCGTCCGTCAGCAAGTCGGCGCTGCGGCGGATCCCGCGGCTCGTGCTGCCCGCGGCCGCCGCGACGGCCGTGTCGTGGCTCATGGCCGAGATGGGCCTCTACGCCGTGGCCAAGCACCAGGACAGCTGGTGGATCGACGTGCAGTCGCCGAGGAGGATCGCGTACCTCGGCGAGGCGCTGGGGAACCTGGTTTACTGCATCGTCACGACGTGGACCAGGTCTACGAACGACTATGATAACAGCCAGTGGACGCTGCTGCCGCTGCTCAAGGGAAGCATGTGGCTTTACTCGTTCATGGTGGCCACCGCGTACGTGAAGCCGAGGTATCGGAGCATGGCGAGTTTCGGACTTTGGGTTTACTTCTACTGCGCGAGCGACTGTAAGTTTTCTGTGATCTTTCCTACGGCGCTGTCGCCAAGTCGCTATCCCACACGAGCCCAGAACTGACAACTCCGTGTTTCTCCCAGCCGCCTTCGGCATGCAGTTCTTCTGGGGCGCTTTCATCGCAGACCTCCAGAACCACCCATCCACGACACAATTCATATCCGACCGGTCCCGCCTCAGCAAGATCCTCTCCGCCACCCTCGTCTTCGCCGGCCTCACCTTCGCCTCCTTCCCCGAGGGCCACGCCGAGTGGATGACGTGGTCGCGCGCCCTCCTGGACTTCATGCGGCCCATCCTTCCCGAGAACCCGGACTTCCCCCGCTTCGCGAGCGGCATCGGGCTCGAGCTCATCAGCCTGGGCGTGCTGCTCAGCCCGGCGCTGCAGAGGCTCCTGAGCGGGAGGTACCTGCTGTTCCTGGGCCGGATGAGCTTCGCCGTCTACCTGCTGCACGGCCCGCTCATGAAGACGACGCTGGTGTGGATGCTGTACGGGGTGCAGGCGCCGCCGGACCATGAGAACGACCGGGGCGAGATGGAGATTACGCGCCTGAGTTACCCGGGGAACCTGGCGCTTATCTTGTGGCAGTTTGTCTGGCTGCCGATGCTGTACTGCGTTGCTAACTTCTGGATGGCGTATGTGGACCCCTGGTGCGAGAGGATGACGAACAGGCTTGTTGAGTACGTGACGCTGGACGCGTCGGAGAAGCCGCCGATGTTGCCTGTGAAGTAATGCGAGCAAC
Organism: Diaporthe sp. HANT25; assembly: GCA_013435955.1. Lineage (NCBI taxonomy): Eukaryota > Fungi > Ascomycota > Sordariomycetes > Diaporthales > Diaporthaceae > Diaporthe > Diaporthe sp. HANT25. Next base: position 288,930 of record JACBFG010000031.1, on the reverse strand, counting down.
CTTTACGGTGCGCCAATGGAGCTCGAGGTTGATTTGTCCGTTGCCATTTGGGTATACACGGTGCACAATGTAATTTTACAGAGATACATAGATGGATTATGCCAACACTGCTTTGGCTCCCTCAGACTCGGCCAGGTGAAACTTCTCAAATTCTGGAGCAATTTCATCGGGTTCGGCTACCTCGTCCTCGCCGATGATCAGTGATGCGGGTACAAACGGTCGAGACTCATCTCCGTCAGTGTACTCCGAGACCCTTGCGCTATCGCTGACTGGAGGGACATAGGTGGTGATCCCCTTGATGCGATCCGGGTTTGCACCCTTCATCATCAGCAGCCGCTGGACCTTCTGAGAGCCACAATAGGATGCCCAGTGGAGAAGGTTCCACTTGTCATCCACGTCTTCTGCGCCAAACACAACCGCGGGGTCTTTTTGAGCGATATCAAAATCCTCGTGGAACGTGTTACTGCGCCAGTTGTGTGAGGGACTCGCATCCCAATAGACATCATCCCACTCATCGAGAACACCGGCCTGGCTGGTCTCGGAAATTGCAGCTGTCAGCATGCTGTATCGCACCGGCCCCATGTACACGGCGATATCGCGCGCCGTCAGTTCCAGATAAGCAAGTTCTGGATCTTCTGGCATCGCAGATGGGAGTGTCTTCTGGTTTATATCGATACCCAGGTCCACAAGAGCTCTGATGATCTTCGGTGCTCCGAAGTATGTTGCACAGTGCAGAAGATTCCAACCGTCCCCGTCAAGAACTTCGAGAATGTCTGGTCCTGAGTAATCTAATATCGCGTTGAATGTTTCAAGATTGTCGTGAGACGCGGCAAAATACAGTGGTGTCCATCCATACCACTCTGTGCGCATCTGGAGTGAGGCCCCGAGCTTGAGGCAGATCTCTATGTCCTCAGCTGTGCCGATGGCTGCTGCTCTATGAAAGGGAGTCCAGCCTCTCTCATCCGAGCTGTTGATGGATCTGAAGTCGTTGTTAGTGCATAGACGAAGGAAATTCGTTGACGCTTCCTTTTCCATGGGCTCCTCGACTATCCAGAGGTACGACAAGACGGAGTATCCATCGCGGTCGACGTGCTCAATATCAGCGTCTGAGTTGAGTAACACCCTGGCCACATCCAGTTTGCCATGTAGAAATGCAGACTGGAGCGGAGTCCTACGGGATATTTAGCATTTCTAGAAGACATGTTAGGCTTTCCATACTGACATCAAACTTTCGCCATAAGCGGTTTCCGTGTTCGCGCCGTGATCAAGCAAAAGACGAACGACTCTCGGGGAACCACCTTCAACAGCATACTGATATTGGTGAGCTAGATAGTCTTGACTAAATTTTAAGTGCGGTCTTTACTCACATCAAGCATCGGCCATCCGCTGTCCGTCACATCATTTCCATGAGCCGCCCCACTGCTCAGGAGCCGTTGCACTGATCTGAAGTCGCCGGCCTTGCAAGCTCGTACCATAGGAGAGTCCGAAGGAATCATGTTCTGTGTGTGAAGCATCCGGTCAAAAGATAAGTCTGGCCAGTTCACTCGTATTTGTGCGGTGTACACTTTTGAGAACAATCCTAAGCGCAGTGTGAGCTCGGAAGAAGCCCCCTCCTGCTTTTCCTGCATTGCAAGGTCGGCAGAAAGCCCCCATCCATTCAGGCGGACCACCCTGGGCCTTCGTTTGAAGAGTTTGGCCACTGGCCTTTTCGGATAGTTGAGGTCAGTCGGAGACTCTGTAACCTCCACGCTAACTCTTTTCAACAGATTGCAAGATTGTTGTCTCTGTGCCATGAGCCGGTTCAATTCGTCATTGGTATATGATTGGCCTTTTTCTATCTTCTCAAGGGAAGCTCTCTGTTGCAGGAGTAGAGTAAATACGGAGCGGGAGATTCGTCTGAAGAGCTCAAGTCAGCAAGATGTGGCATGAACCACGACGGCTTGAGTTTTCAGGGAGAATCACATTTGCTCGAAGGAGAGAATACCCTGAAGGCTACTTTCCACACTCTTTAATTTTGACTCGAGAGCCTCAACGGTAGACTTATCTCTCAACACCCATTTGATCCTGGATTTCCACTTGTCCGGGTTTGCTCTCAGCGGCATGGACTGGTCGATATCCGCCATCAGACCCTCGGCTATTGTCAAAGCTTTGGTGAATGTCTCGGATGTCATCTGCAGATCCTCACTCTCATCAGTCTCAGGTTTTCGCGGATCCCATTCGGATTTCCCGTCCCAGTCTTGCAAGGAGTCGCTCGCGTCTTTGCGCTGCGACTTCTCACTAGACTCTCGCAGTTCACGAGCAATTCGAACTTCTTCTTGTAATAATTGAGCCTGCCTTCGGGCAGCCTCGATATCGGCGTCGGCATTTTTAAGATCCCTTTGCATCCGGTAGAGAAGCTTTCCAAGCCTGGTCACGACATCCAAGATGCCCGCGACCGACGCGGTGGCCGATAGAGGATCCATGACAGCACATAGAAGGGCATAGGCTCACAGCGAGGGCCTAGAGCCGGGAGTCCATGATGGGGCAAGTTCCATTGAAAGAGGAGAAACCGACCAGGTGAAGTGCACTTTGATCAGCTGCAGAGGGGAAGATAGGCCACCATGCTGAAAAATAACCGCTTGCATGGGGCTGCGCGCCATGGCGTATCATTGCAGATGCTGTTGGTTGCACGCGTCTTCTCAATTGGCCGAGGACGGCGTGTTGATGTGTGGTGCTGCATACCGCTAAACCTGTTCTATCCAACAGCCCCCAATTTTGGCCCCTATCTGCGCACTCAAGCTCTCACAATCACAGTCACGTAGCTTACCATCTGAAACACGGATTTTCTTCATTGCTGCACATTCCAAATGCACTGCTTTGGTATTGCCGTGAGTGCATATTTCACTCGAGATTGTACAATACCTGTTCGCGCTTCTGCCCGTTTCGCCTCTGCGGAGTTCCTCCAACTCTGGCCAAGACTTCATTGGGAGAGGTTCTGACGTGGGCTCAATTTTAGTGGGAGCTGGTGGCTTCTGCACGTCAAGCAGAAAAGCCTTCAAATGCACTGACCCTCCTAAAGCTCGGCACTGAAGTTCATACGCCATTTTCGTGATACGTCGTCTTCTATTTGCACTCCTAACCAATGGCTTACGACCTTCTTTATCGTATATTCGAGCCATGAAAGAGCCTGCGGCACATCGTGTGTGCGTTGTAGGAGCGGGGATTAGTGGCCTGAGGGCAGCCGGAGTGCTGGCCTCTGAGGGACTAAAGGTCAGCATTTTCGAGGCAAGGGGACGTATTGGAGGACGTGTTCACCAGTCCTCCCAGCTAGGGCTCCCTATGGACCTGGGGGCCAGCTGGATTCACGGAGCAGATGAGAACCCAGTTGTGAAATTGGCGACATTATCCGGGACAGCAACCGCTGCCTGTGGAGCAGTGGACTCCATATTTGACGAGGAGGGCAGCTACCTGGAGAGGTCATACGCAAAAAGTCTCTACAAGAGCGTATGGGACATACTCGATGAGGCGTCTGACTACAGCAAGACGCACTACCCAGACATCCCACCAGAAGCATCATTGAAGATGTTCGTGAGTGCGAAGTTGAAGGAACACTGCTCTGAGAAGCCACTTCTCGAATCCATAGTCGAGATGTGGGGAGCATTCATGGGCGCAGACTACGAGACCCAAAGTCTTAAGAACCTGCGGCTAGACGAAGGTGCTGATGGGGGTAAGAGATCTCTACATGGCTCACCATTATCGCAAGATTTGGTCGCTGATGATTTTCGAAGACAACTTATTCGTGGCATCCACATTCAAGAAAATAGTGGACGATATGGCAAGAGTCGCCATATCACTCGCTGATCTGTATCTGAATGCCGAGGTAATCCGTATCGAAAACATTGAGAGCCTCGAGGAAAAGGGCCCGAAACACCGACTGCGGGTGACGACCAGAGACGGTCGCACGGAAGTTTTCGATCACGTCGTCCTCACGGCACCTCTTGGATGGTTGAAACGGAACCGACATGTCTTCGTCCCGGAGCTGTCACCTCGATTGTGCCAGGCTATCGATGCCACTGGGTACGGGAACCTAGAAAAGATATTTATCCGCTTCCCGGGAGCTTTCTGGGATGACGTTGGACAAGCGGCAGGCCAAGTCTCATTTCCCATCGAGTCTCTCTTTTTGCGGCCCAAGTACGCGCCCAAGACGAACCCATATCAATGGCGCCAGGAGATCATCTCTTTTTCCGGTCTTCCGGAACCATACGCACAACCTGTCATCATGTTCTTCACATATGGCGAGTGGGGTAGTTACATATCCAGTCTCATCAAGGGCAAAGATCGGGAGTCACCTGAATTCTACGAGATCCTAGACTCACACTTTCGGCCCTATTACTCACGTCTGCCAAACTTCATCGAGGAGGCTCCAGGATGTAGGCCTACGAGATTTCTAGCTACTGACTGGCAAAACGATGAGTTCGCTGGCTTCGGGTCCTTCACGAATTTTCCAGCCGGACAGGAGGATGGCGCCAAAGATTTGCAAGTTCTTCGAGAGGGCGTAGGGATAGAAAGAGGCGTGTGGCTTGCCGGGGAGCACGTGGCGCCTAATAAAGGCATTGGGACGGTAATGGGTGCATATCAGAGCGGAGAGTACGTTGCAAAAGCGATGATCGACTCGTTGAAAATGGATTCAAGGCTGGGAAGGAGCTAGTGCACAGTTCCTCAACGGTGTTTGCGCTGTCAGACTGTCAAGTACTTTACTCTCATGCACGTCACTTGACCGCTAGATGGTCTCGCTGGTCATCCTGGCCTCATTCTGGGCTGCGGGAGACATGCCTTCATGCACAACAGAGACTGCGAAAGTTCACACTTAGAAATAGAATCATGCTTTATTTATGGAGTGGGGGCTACCCCGGGACACGATCCTCCGCGCAAGGAGCACAGTGTATCTTGGAACACTGTCGACTTGGATCCCCTCAGCGAGGAACTGCGAAGATCGATATCGACAGACACATGCCATGTACAGCGATATCAGGGCGTGTTTTAATTTCAGGATAAATACATCTAAGATTCTGAGTGCCGCATCGGGTGCTCGTATGACGCCAGACCTAGCACAGAGCTTATCTCCCAGGACATCGAGCGAGTGACCATCGGTCCCTGACATTGAAGTCCTGTCGTGGAAGCCAGTTTTGCGTAGTTTTGAATTACCGAGCATACTCTCGACAGAATCGCTCTCGACGGGGTGCAGCAAAACAAGCGACCCATGTCTCCCTGTACCTCGATTGCAGTGCCGACTGTTCTCTTCAGTGTCTCTGTCGTAGAAAGTGCTCGATGTGCTCGCATACGGATCGCTGAAATCAACGGATGGCTCGCGGGTGAAACACCTGGCAGCGAGTCTGGCCCTGTAGAGTTCTCCCTTCACTGGAAAGGCGACCCGACCTTTCCATTTCGTCAGAGTAATTTACACCAATCTTTAGGTGGACGAACCCGCTCTTCTTAGGCTGTTCAATGTCGGCCGATTACTCGATGAGCTTCAAGGCTTTCGTGGATTCCTCGGTCTTCTAGCTCGAAACGAGGCAGAGGTTGCCATGATGTTCATGATTACTCCTCGGCAGGTTGAACGTGGTAGGACAAAGAGATATCTTGGTAGGTTTTTGATAACCTGTTAGGCTTTGAAAACGATGGAAAAGTTTCTTTTCACCATTCAAGGAAGAACAGGAGTCTCTATCGTGTCCTCGCAATGGCAAAGGACCTCGCGATGTTCGTCTTGTCGAGGCGGAATCAAACCGTGAAAACACATTACGACGGGAATCCAAGCCAATTTCATCCCGCTGCTCGATAGTTCTAGAAAAAGACGACCCTGGTTCGATTCTGCATCCCACGGCCAGACTGAAATTCCTCATTATGGGTCTTCTTTTGTCGCGAATAGCTAGTCAAGGGTTGTCCGAACTTCCTGTCTCGTTGAGGATAGAGCCGCTCTGGCTCAAGGCATGCCCTCGAAGGATGACTCCTCGGTTAACGTCCACACGGCCCAATCGTTGCGATTCAGCGTTGCAGGCTGCGGGTGGCTTGGAGGAATGCTCGCACAAACCGAGGATCCCACGGCCCAAGTACCATCCAGGGGGTTGACTGCAGCTATGATCTTTTGATTTCCCAAGAGTACAGGCTTTCTTTTCATTGAACTTGTAACTTGCTCCCTATATAAAGATCTCAAATATGCCATTTTCCACCTGTAGGTGTTGCACAGATGCATTTGCCAAAGTTGTGGCGGCACTGCCGCAGAAGTAAACACACGCCGACAACAAGTTGGACAAGAAGCTCGAAATGCCTGCAGACACAACTTTTGTGTTATGCACAAATCGCAGCTGCCATCGGCCTGTCTTGGTCGGTGCGACTCCTTGAGAACTGCTCGAGATGTCAATCGTGTCTCCATTTATCCGGATCCCAAGAGAACCATCAATCTATTCTGGCCCGGCTGGTCTCTGTGTTTTGATCATTTCAAAGACGCACCGACGTAACGTCGTAGAGATGCAGGTGTTACGGGCTTCAAATCTTGACACCGATTGGCGCCTGAAGGCCAGTTGTGTAGGTTTCTTAAGTAAGGTGTTGCTTTTAACCGGCCGTCCATATTGGAGATGTCACGCCCACTTTCCACAACCGGCACTTGGAGAGGTGTGATTGAACTTGCCTTTGGACGCCAAGGTACAACTGGCGAGTAAAGTCTGGTAGAGAGAACCAGGTCGGGTAGTCAAGACGATACATCGATATTATTACGGAGATGGAGTCACCGTGGATTGTCGATCTCAACCACGAACTGCCGGCACTTTGAGCCTGGTGCTCGTTGGTCACGGCTGTGATAATGGTCGAGATACTATAACTGCTACTGGGGGACAGCAAACACGACCAACAAAGTCTCCGTAGTCTTCAAAGCCGATCATTTACAGCCCTTTTCCAATCACGCCTGGCTCATCTCCAGTAATTTCCACGAACACACACCTGAACCATCCTCAGAGTCAACTCGATACCCACGCCATCGAACATGAAGCCTTTCAGCCTTGCAGTCACCGCACTGCTGGCCGGCCAGCAGGCCGTAGCCCAGAACATGTTGCGGTTCGCCTGCTCACAGCTCACCGTCGACCGCGTGGACCCGCTGGTGAACCCGGGCATGGTCTTCACTCCTCATCTGCACCAGATCGTCGGTGGTAATTCATTCAACGTGACCATGGACCCCGCCAACGACCCGGCCCAGCAGTCCAGCTGCACCAGCTGCAGCTTCGTCCAGGACAAGAGCAACTACTGGACAGCGGTTATGTTCTTCAAGGCAAAGAACGGGAGCTACCACCGTGTGCCCCAGACTGGCAATGGCGGACCTCAGGGCAAGCTGATCAACAACGGTGGCTTGGATGTCTACTATATCCCCAGTGGAAAGACAACAGCTTTCAAGAAGGTTAGTGTTATGTCTGAGGCCATGCACATAGACTGAGTGACTAAACCACGTCTCAAGGGTTTCCGTATGCTCGCTGGCAATGCGGCCAACACAAACCCGAGCAAAGTTAGCTCAGGCAACATCTGCCATCGATGCTGGACTTCGCCGAACGAGGACCAATTTGTTGGCGGCGCGCCGTGCTCTGGCTCTGATACCGTTGACATCCCCTCAGGCTCAAACTGCCAAATGATCCGACAGACCATCATCTTCCCCGCGTAAGTTGCCTCCACAAGTCTCTGACATGAGCTACATATCCGCTTTTGGAATCTGTGAGCTGACAAGAACTTTCTCAGATGCTGGGATGGAAAGAACCTCGACAGCCCGAACCACCAAGACCATGTGGCCTACAGCGGCAGCGGAGCAACCGGAGGCGGCTCCTGCCCGTCCACTCACCCCGTCAAGCTCCCGCAGATCATGTACGAGCTCATGTGGAACGTCACCATGTTCCAGAAGGACCGCAGCATCTGGCCAACGGACGGCTCCAACCCCTTCACGTACAGTATGGGCATCGGGTAAGTGACAAAACTTTTCCGAGGGTATCACGACAAGTATTTGGTTCGCACTCGAAGACTGGCCGCTGACCAATTGAATCCTACAGTGGCTCTGCTGCCCATGGTGACTACGTCTTCGGTTGGGAAGGCGACTCCCTCCAAAAGGCCATGGACAGTGGCTGCAACCTGAACCGAGACTGCCCTGCGGCTGGCCTGAAAGCCCAGTCCGCTGATACGTACAACGCATGCACCAAGCCACAGCAGGCTAAGGAGCCAGTTGATGGATGTAAGTCTACCGCTCACGTGTCCTGACGCTCGTCTGGTCCACCACATCGAAGTGTTCACCTGCTAATGGCGGTCGATTCACAGGGCTACCTGCTCTTCCCATGGGTGGAATGATGGCAAAGGCCTGATTTCAGCGTGCTCGATCTTTTGCCTTAGAGAGGCAGGAACTTTGCGACGTTTTGTCAAGCAAGGTCTGCTGCGTGTTTGTAGACCTGGCTGGTGTGGTGCTTCGATTCTTGTTTCTATTTGAATCAGTCTCTCGTTCAGACCTCGTATCCTATTAGACGCTCGAATCCATCCTATCAGTGGACATACTATATAAAATGGTCATCAGCCAACCAGCTGGATTACTTTGCCGTCCCCGCTATGTCCAGTTCTACTTAGTACTTCATGCGCCGAATATCTGAATCTGTGACTTCGGATCCACCACCACTCACTTGGTCCTTTGTTTGTTCCAAAGACCCAACATTATCATGTGACGTATTGATCTCCGTACCAGACGGTCAACGTGTGTGTCAATTGTTGGTGCCAAAAGGTGATCAACTTTTCCTCACATATAGTTTGGAAACAACAAGTCAGCCTCAGAAATTCTTCAATTCTATTTTCCCAGCATTCGGTGTTCCTGCATCTAGATCGAAATCTCTTTTTGGGAGATTGCCTGTATAAGCTACAGAAGGTCGAGGCGGAACCCGAGCAAATGCGCCGGGCCGGCCGGTGCTCCTGGCATCTTATCTTCCAGCCCCATCGGCGGCAGCCGAGTCCGATGTTGCGCCGCTACAGCCCGATTGTGGGAAGAGACCCGCCGTGTAGCGAGTCGAGACCTGACTAAGGGCCATGGAAATTAACCGCCTGTGACTCTTGCCCAGCAAGTCAGTGACACTCTCATAACTAATCTCTGGCCATCCATTGCGTGCAGGGCCTGACCACTGCCGTGCTCAGTTGCGCATTCACCCAATTTCCGACCAAAGATCTGCTGGTCCTACGGAAAGCTGCATGAACGCACCCTCTGAGCTGCACATTTCATGCAACCCCATCCACTAGTTACCCTGACACAAAGCTTTATCTCGACGATATCACCAGCTGCACTCCATCTCGGGTGGCATCAAGCAAACAGGAACGCAGCACCATGGCCGCCAACGATGTGCTGCTGATACTAACAGCCACCGATCGCGATGAGCAGTGGGAGCAGAGCCTCTCTCAGAGGATCCCTGGAAAATTGCAAGTCCGGTGGGAAAACGCTCGCAACCCTGACGGCTCTCTCAGGAAGCTCGAGGACCTGGACCGCGGCATCTTCGAGGATGTTACCATGCTGCTCACATACGAGCCTGTCCCCGCAGAATGGGTACCAAAACTCAGATTTGTGCAGCTGAGTAGTGCTGGTTCAGACCTCTGGGCAAAACACCCAAAGTTCTTGGATAGTGGCGTCAAGTTTGCAACAACCAGTGGTTGTACCGCGTGAGTCATCTCCCTCCAGAAGCTTGTAAACGAAATCCGGCGAAGCTGCTAATGTCCATGCCGATAAAAAGCCCACAGATCGGGGAATGGGTGATTGGTGCCTGGATCAAGTTCCAGCATTACTTCGACGCATTTGGCGAGTTCCAAAAACAATGCAATTGGGCACACAATTATACCCGACAGATAGAAGATTCGGTGGGGCTGCGAGTGTGAGTACACATTGGTTTAGGCGTGCTTTCCAAGCTTATAGCAAATTGACTAATATGGCTCCGAAGAGGTGTTCTTGGTTACGGCGCCATCGGGCGTCAAGTAGGTCGTCTCTGCCGGGCCTTGGGCATGGAGCTGTACGCATTCACGGCCAACGAGCGGCCAACAGCCGAGTCTCGCATACACCAAGGCGTCAACATTCCCGGTCTGGGTGACGAAAAGGGCGAGTTCCCGTCGAAGTGGTTCCATGGGAAGACCAAGGAGGCCCTCAACGACTTCCTGTCCCAGGGCTACGACCTTCTCGTCATATCCCTGCCACTGACCAAGCTCAGCGAGAAGCTCATGGGCGCGGAGCAGTTCCAGATACTGAGCAAGAGGAAGACCTTCGTGGTGAACGTCGCGCGCGGTCCCATCGTGGATCAGGACGCGCTGGTCCAGGCTCTCGAGACGGGTCTGATTCGGGGTGCGGCCTTGGATGTCACAGATCCTGAGCCGCTGCCGGCGGAGCACCCGCTGTGGAAGGCCAAGAACTGTATGATTACACCTCATGTAAGCTGGTTGTCTACACACCAGCTTGGGCGGATCAAGGGGATCCTGGCGGATAATCTGGAGAGGTTGTACAAGGGGGAGAAGCTCATGAATGAGCTGAGCTACGAGTCTAGAACACACCATGAGTGATGAAGGCAACCATGGGGGTTCACTGCCTTTTCCCCAAGAATTCTATGTTCACTAGATGCTCTTCTTATGTTCAAGGTATCTGGAAGAATCTTGTACAATTCCATCACTCATCCGACAGCTCATATCCTTCTGTGCCCTCGTCACTTTGCTCGACATGTATCTCATCCCATTCCACCCCATCCATCGCTCTCACATAAAGGGGCTGAACCCGCCTCAACTTCTCTACAAATTCTTTCTTATCACCGGGCAAGTTATTAACAACCTCCTGCGGCGGCCCGACAGGGACACCATAACAAGCGACGCCGCAAGTCTTGCAGAAAGGAGCCTGGTTAAACTTCCTGCCAAATGCATACGTCGTCGTGTTCTCCTTCCCGATCAACGTCACCTGGTCTCGGTCTGGATAGATGCTGATAGCCGCCCTCCGTCGACATATGCTGCAGTTGTCCTCCTTGATTTCCACCTCGGTCAGTGGGGGTGTCTTGACGGAGAAGGCGACAGCGCCGCATGCGCACGAGCCGTTGTAGAGCTTGATGTTGTCCCCTTCCAACTGTGCCGGTGGAGGGTTCTCGCCTAGCGCTTCGAAAAGCTTCACTGATGTCTCAGACACGACTGAAGCAGTTCTTGAAAAGCCTTGGTGTTAGTGAATCTGTGTCTGTCTTGCGAACGTGGTCTCGAGCTGGAGCTTACTTCGACTCTTGGGTCTTGAGGTCGAAAGGATTCACGTCAAGGATAGTTCGAATCTGAAGAGTCTCGTTAGTCGGATGTCCTTGATATAGGGATGCAATACGGATTGTAGATCGTTTGGGTATGGAGTCTCACATTGATGCCTGGTTGACCCTCTAAGGGCCCAGCTTTATGTGTCCCGTAGAGGCCCGTGCCACAATAATTACAAAACTAGCCTTAAGTATCAGCTCTTGCCATTTCATCCAAGGTTTGCTGTCCAAATAATCATATCACGAACCTCGTGGCTCAACGCCTCGGTTTCATAACCAGATAGAGTCTCATCGTCGCCCTTGGTGTACTTGATATCCCCTGCGTCCGGGAAATACCACAGGTACCCAGACTTGTGACAGAGAATGCAATTGCAACTTATCGCGGTTTCGATCTTCGGCACTTTGACCTCAAATCTGTTCCTCCCGCAATGGCAGCTGCCCTTCCACACGGTGGGCCCACCGGCGGTTGTTCCAGCCCTGGAAAGACTGAGCCCAGTCTCCTGGCGGGCGATAGGCATGATTTGACGGTCACTTTAGTATGTTGCCCTTGGCGCGAATATGTGAGGTTCCAGTACTAAGGAAATAAGACACCAGCGCTTGGGTGAAGAGTCGCAGTGAGAAAGAGCAAACCAACCATGGGATGTTGGATGTTGCAGCGCACCTTCGGTGTGGGTTGCGGCGCAGCCCATAATCACCCCCACCCAGGCTGCCACAAACCGAAACGCGCAGGAATCCTGCAAAGTGGCCCCCCGGATGACCAAGACTGCGCAGGGCCTGGCCAGTCTGGAGCTGTTCCTATCCGCTAGTGTGCTCCCACGCGAAGCTTACTTGCAGCAGCCAGCGTCGCGGACTAGGATGGAATGGGAAGGACGTTCGTCCCGGTGGCTTGGGTCCGAACACCGGGCAATGCACAATTTAGTGAGTCGACTCTCGCCGCGCGCAGCCGTGTTAATTTCCGCGTCTTGTTATGGGCCCGCAAAATCAAAGCCTAGCGAATTGTTGAGGAGTAGTCTAGATAAGGGCTTGTTGATCTCTGTCAAGTCGGACTGCATCGTCTACATCTAGAACCACTGAGAATCTAGGCAATCCCGGGCCGAATACTAACCATGCCCGAGGAAAAGAGACACACGCAGGCCCTAAGATCTGTGGTGAAAATACAGGTGCGTGAGGAGTTCTGGACATTATGCAAGCGTCTCGATTGATTCATTTCTCTTGCTATTTGGCTGCTCATTCCACTCATGTCTACATGTCATACTCGCTTTCCCCATCCACGAGAAGTGCAAGACAAGTTCAAGTATCCTAGGCCGTCTGTGTTTGAATCGAGTACACCGTCTTGCACCCAATCTTGTTACACGAATCCGGATTCTCACAGGGGAAGCTCACAGTCGCAGTGGCCAGAACGTCGCAACCAGCCGACTTGGTGAGATACGAGGTGGTCGTGCAATCCGGAACTAAGCAGCTCTTGCAGTAGGTCGCAGTACTGGTCAGGGTAGGGCAGCTCGGCTTTGAGGTGACACAGGTCGGGGCGGGTTTGGTCGTGGTGACGGTGTAGCTCTCCGTCTTGGTGACCGTTGTTCCGGGGCCTGTAGCGGTCACGGTGTACGAGACGGTTTGTGTCGGGCCAGGCTTGACGGTGGTGACAGTATAGCTTTCGGTCTTGGTGACCGTTGCTCCAGGGCCTGTAGCAGTCACGGTCTTCGTCACCTCATCCGTCTCTGTCTTGATCACTGTGACCGTGGTCGTCTTGGTCGTGCCATAGCTGAATCCCTGGTTAACCAAACATCCAGATTTTGGTGGAAAGGAAAGATTGACTTACGAGATTGTTGCAATGGCAGTCACAGTTTTTGTGACATCAGAGCAGGTCGAGGCTGAAGTGGTCGCCGGCTCGCCGGCTACTCCTTCTCTCTTGACATTGAGAGCAGAGATGCCACTACTTTCACATTAGCAAATGCTTATCCAAAAATGGTGGACATTCCCAAGGCAGAAGACCTGGCCCACTTACATGGCGAGGGAGCAAAATACAGTGAAAAGTTTCAGCTGCATTTTGAAATGGTAGCAAACTCAATGGGATCTAGCTCGGGACTGACAGGACTGGAAAGTACTCAAAAGCAGGCGATGACGAATATCGAATGTTCAGGATTGGTGGTAGGGGAGGAGGCAATTTATGTGGATGAGCTTTTACTGCACATCTACTGCACATCACACGACGGTACCTCCCGATACGACTTTCGGATGGTCACCTAGTAGCGCTATGAGAAGATTCATGGCCAACGGAGAAAGTGTCTAGACACTATCCTATATCTTGATTCACGGAACGCCGTCTTCGACAAGCAAAGTGTTCGTGGCGTTACTATCGTTTCGTTTCCCCTCCTCATGACCGTTCGACCCAGTTGTATCGATTCGCGACCCTCCGTTCGGCCCAAGAGTGGTATATTGCTGTTACAATGAGGCTATCATAGCTGCAGCTGGTCCCTTGGCGGACTGATCTAGCCCTCCCCGACCCCAGTCCGCTCGCGGCTGAATTGATCGACACTATTAAGCTTAAATGCAAACTTAATTTGCAGTAGGCCAGAAATACCTCTCGGAGCGTAATGGAATCCTCTAGCGGCCCGTCTTCAAAGCAGAATTGAGGTGCATCCACACCGAACGAGGAACTCCAAGCTTAGCGGCTTCGGGCAGGTCTCCGCGGTGGTCGACGATACATCCTGGACAGGACATGATCTGAACCAGGACAAATGGGTTGGGAATTGAACGCTACTCTCGCCAGTCCTCCAAGATCATATGTGCACCCTTCTCGGCGATGGCATACACTGTAGCCTGGAGGTGAGCGCTGACCTGTAACGGCATGATGCTAGCATCTACCACTCGGAGTCCCTTTACGCCGTACACCCTGAGTCTTTCATCAACTACGCCCCCTGCGATACCACGATCCCCGCCCATGCCGCAAGTCCCGACGGGATGCCTGTCAATCATTCTGTCAGCTCAAAGTCATGTCATAAGATAACCCCGACAACAATTGCACAAATGCTTACCAGTCCGTGATGGTTTCTCTCACAAGCCAGTCCCTCAACTCATCATCACTTCTTGTTGAAGCTGGCGGCATGACGCGGCCATGAACTATGCTTGCAAGAGGAAGTGTGTTTGTGACTTTCTCAGCGAACTTAGCGCATTCCACCATCTTGTCTAAGTCCAAACTCCCACCAACGCCTTGATAATATTGCGGATCGATAGCCGGCTTGTCAGATGGGGAGGCGGACCGGATATGTATACTGCCTCTTGAGAAGGGATATTGTAGGATTTGCAGCATCGTAGCGTACTTCCTCCCTGCCGACGCATCATCTGGGCGAAAGTATGGGTTCCAGTTTCCAAGATCGAAAATGTACTCGATTTGCCCCAGTTGTGGCATGGATGGATCGAATCTTGCTCTGCGAATATCATTGCGCTCTGCAAAATCGTCTTCAATGCTGTTGGCCTTGGTTGCCAACCGCGACAAAGTCTCATCCGATACGATCTGCGACATACTGAGGTAACAAATAGAGTTTGAGAGGATTGTCAGAGGCCCCGTGCCTTTTGATAAGAATTCCTCGCGAGCAGCCGCGGCTGCTCCAGGATCTGTTTTCAGATCATCGGGGTTGGGTAGACTTGAGTCAACTTCATAGATAGAGGCTGCCATGATGTGGTCTTGGAGATTCTCTCCGACGAATGGACTCGAAACAATCGTCTCGACCCCAGCCTTTGTGAGGACGTCTGGGTTGCCGATACCACTGAGCTCGAGGATCTGTGGCGATTGGACGCTGCCGGCGCAAACGATGACTTCTTTGGACGCGAACACCGACGATGTTTGTTCTTTGTGAACAAACTGTACACCTCTGGCCGTCCAGGATCCATCATTCTGCTCGAGAATTATCTTTTTGACGAGTGCTTCAGTCAGTACGATGAGATTTGTTCGTTGTCTGTAAGGACGATAGTACGCCGTCGCCGCCGACGCTCGAGTGCAGGTCTGGGGATTGACGGAGCCTAGATTTGTCCAGGATCCCACATTCGATCCTGTCATGTGCGACTTGTTGTTAACCACACCTAAGTTCTGAAGTGTGTCATGCCAGTACTGGTGTGACGCTGAGTATTCCGTTGCATACGAGACATCGATGGGCCCTGTGGTACCAAATCCGTCGGGATCGTAGTAGGCTTTGTTAGCTACCTGAGTCTGCTCACTAGGAGCATGGAAGTTCTCGGATTTTTTGAAAAATGGCCTGACATCGACAGAAGTTTCCGTCAGCCACCTAGAGATCTTAAGCTGTGGATGCAGCAGGGACGACTTACAACATGCTATCCCACCCCCATCCTTTGCAACCCAGCTTCTCCCAGGCATCATAGTCTTGTTTGCTTCCGCGATTCCAGGTCATGAAGTTCAAAAGGCTTGTGCCTCCGAGAGCTTTTCCCCTGGGCCATGGTAATGTGCGTCCCCCAAGACCGGCCTGGGCTGTTGTTTCGAACTGCCAATCCAAATGCGTCCCTAGAGTGGTTCCGAACCAGCCCGGAACATCCACATGTTCATTGCCCTCAACTTCCGGCCCAGCCTCCAGTACTCCAACCCGAAGAGACGACTTCTCTGAGAGACGAGCTGCGACAGCCAATCCTGCAGTACCACCACCGACCACAAGGAAGTCGAAATCGTAGTTGCAGAAAGCTTCTGCCGTCACATTGGGAGACGGCATGGCCAGTAGGATGGGATGATGCGCGTAAGGCGGAGGAGATCTGCCGTGGTGGAGCGAAGTCACTCTTCTATCTCGCACTTATCTTTGGTTGCATTTATAGGCTCCCACGTCAATGCTACCAGAGGCGGGGTCGGATCCAATTCGCGCTGTCTCCTGCAGCGTTGTAGATCACTCAGTAAGCACGACTCTAGCCGCAAGTAGGGTCGCCGACCGGCTTACATGACATTGGGCGTTCACGCCCTGCATTCCTCACCTCCTTGCAATCAACGCAATGTTTTCCGCGGGAGGAATCTTTTCTACTGCTAAATTGTTGAATAAAAGATCGTGAGACTTAGCAATGGAGAAGCAAAATGAAGACGTCCGTATTGCGACCAGCTCGGCTGATATCGCCCTGGCCGAGGGACCCGACCAGCGCACAGAGCTACCATTAGCTCCAGAACAGTCAGCAGAAAAGGCGACGTCCTCCAGCGCGCTATTCTCAAAGCTCAAACGCCTCAACGAGCGCCTTGAATCCCTATCGGCCTTTGAGGCCCGCGGGATAGCTCGCGTCCCGCCCGACGAGCGCCAGCCCCCATCGACCGCCGGGGACGTGCAGATCGCCCTGCTGTGGTTCAGTGCCAACATCTCGTGCAACAACCTCATAGTCGGGCTCTATGGCCCTCTTCTGTTCCAGCTTGGGTTCCTGGACAGCGCCATGTGCGCTGTCTTTGGGGCGTTTCTGGGCAGCCTATCCACGGCGTTCATGGCTATCTGGGGACCGAAGACGGGCCATCGAACGAGTAAGAGCGAATGCTTTGAGTTTGTCATGCGTTTGGCACAAAATATTGACAGAACCTCGCCTTAGTGGTTGTTTTGAGGTATTTCTTCGGCTGGTGGCCAGCCAAGCTGCCGACTGTCTTGAATATCGTTCTTATGATAGGATACTGCTGCATTGGTCAGTATTTCCCATTTCCTCATGCTCCATATCGGTACTCGAGTGTGGCGTGGCGCATGAGGACACTTCAGGGTACTGTAGGGGGCTCTGCTTCACATATGTTTGTTCAATATTGCCGGGGCAGGCCGGCAGTGATGTTGGCACAGCGTACCCTCACCTGCTCTCGAAAAACAATAGGATTTTCTGGTACTCATAGGATACTCACTGACGGTTTTGAACAGACGGCATACTCGGCGGTCAAATTCTATCGGCCGTCAGCGGCGGCACCGCATCTATTGCAGTTGGTATCGTCATCGTTAACCTGGTCTGCTGGGCCATCGTACTTTTTGGAATGAAGCCATTTCAACAATACGAGAGATTCGCCTGGATCCCACAGCTCCTCGTCCTCTTCGTACTAATTGGCTGTGCCGGGCCGCAATTCGACGTATCCTCCGTCTCGATTGGAAACCCAGCCACTGTGGCGGCAAACAGGCTTTCCTTCCTATCGCTTTGTCTCTATGTGCCAAATTCATGGTCGGCAGCTGCGTCGGACTTCTTCGTCTATTACCCGGAGACCACCTCGCCCATAAAGGTTGCATTGTTGACCATTGTTGGTCTATGGCTGTCATTCAGTCTGGTATTCATGATTGGGTACTGTATACTAAATATGTGGACTGATGACTGATCACTCCAAGATCCCCTGATACAGATATTACTAACATGTGATGTAGTATCGGGCTAGGCAGTGGCATCATGGTAAATACTCGACTGGCCACAGCCTTCGACATATCCACCGGAGCTTTGATAGATGAGGCTTTCAAGCCGCTGCATGGATTTGGCAAGTTCTGCGCTGTGATGCTGGCGCTGGGCCTCATCAGCAACAGCGTCCCCGGCACATACTGTAGGTTGACTATGTAAACCTTGCCCTGGCCAGTGATGCTGACTGCAGATCTTTAGCGGCTACAATGTGTGCTCAGGTTCTCGGCCGAGCTCTCCAAGCGATCCCTCGTTGGATCTGGGGGTGCTTCTTTATCATAGTACAGTTGGTATTGGGTCTCGCTGGCAGGAACAGCCTCTATACAATCTTGTCCAACTTCCTTGCACTGATGGGCTATTGGATAGAGTTCATGGCTCTAATCGTTGCCATGGAGCGGTATGTTTTCCGACGTCATTCTCGATATGACTGGTCCAGATCGGACAGAAGCTGTATGCCCGTTGGCATCGCCTCATGTACAGCATTTCTGCTTGGTTGGCTGGGTGCTGTCCTAGGCATGTACCAGACTTGGTATGTAGGACCGCTGGCCAAGCTAGCGAATCTGTCTGATGTTGGAGTCTGGGTTGGTATGGCTTTCACACTTGTTTCATTCCCTGTTCTGAGGTACTGGGAGATCTCAAGGTTTGGTCGATGAGACCGGTCGAGCACATCACCAGGAGGAGACAAGCCTTCCGAGTCCTGTGCCATAATTCAAATCAAGCCGTGGACCCTTCACTATTCTAGGATCTAGGAATGTTATGAAAAGTCTATGCATCTTGTATTTGGTTTCCTCCAGTCCCTAGTAATGGACACAACGCATTGTGACTGAGCTCTGAAACAGGCGAGAGTAAGTCGGATCTGGCCGCTTAGTATAGTTCATACGAGGACGGATTAGGTTCACTCCGGATGGGACCCGATCGTGAACACAATGCCCCTCCAGGTTGACTCCGACTGCTTTCAAGCATCATTTGTGGGCAAGTGGGGAGATCGTCAGGCTCGACATATGGGCGTTCGCATTATTGTCCAGATTGAGAACCATGCCGTTTTGATCGCCCCTGATCACTCACGTCGAAGAACGAATCGGGCACCGCCGCTCATCTGCAGGGCTGCTCTCACCAACACAAACTGCAGCTGGCCAAGGGAGCGTTTGGTATGATACCCGGGAAACGAGTCAGCGGGAACGAGGGCGATTGAAGCTTGCTTGCAGAATAAACACCCCGAGACAGGCCCAGCGTGCAGATCACGCGAGGATCTGTTGAGCTCCGGATCTTCAGCGGAGGTTGATGGTCCAATCGCACTCCTTCCCTCCTGGGAAAAGGAAAACGGAGAGAGGCATTTGACATGCTCTGGTGTGTCTGATCTGCGTGGAGTAACACCGCCAGGTGAAGTTCGTGATCGGCGCTAGGTCGCAAAGTGGCCGGGATGTTGTGCGTTTCAACCTGGGGCTCTTAAAACTGCTTAGCCACTGAGATGCTACTCAACCGCCCGTTGGAAACTGTCATCCAGACTCGGGCTGATTTTGACATAAAGATGGCAGCTGTCTCTCGTGTGTCGTCTGGTCAGTTCTGGTTCGTCCAGCCATCAAGCTTCAGCACTTACACCTGCCATCTGTTCTTCGCGCCCATTCATCAGACCTGGTGTCTTGTTTCATCCTAATACCCAACGAATTTTAATTCCCACGACAACAGAGTTGTCTCTTCATTTCTACACGAATCAAAACCAGTTCGAAGCATTCAATATGTACGCCTTCCGTGTCATCATCGCGACTCTCTTCGCCATCACCGCATCAGCCTCAGTCGTCGAGAGGCAACTCGGCGGAATTGGCTGCAACGTCGCAAGATTCCAGATCCTCGGTGCACTGGGCGATGCGGGAGATGCCATCGGAGAGATCCAAGACCCGGACGTGCAATCAGCAGCACAAGCGGGTCTGGACCAGGCCAACGACGGCATTGGACAAATCGCCTCGTCGCTTCTGAGCGGTGCCGCGGCGCCAGCAGATAGCCGTGATGCCGTCGCGGCCGGCCTGGCGGCCATGAACGATGCTTTGTCTGGTGCTGACGCGTAAGTCCACGATTGTAAAGGACTTTGATGTGAATACTTGACTGACTTTTGTTGTATCAGTTCTGACGCTGCTGTTGGTGACGCGCAAACGGCGCTGGAGGATGCAACGGCTGCTGGCCAGGATGTCGTGGACAAGTGCTAGGCCGACTCACTTCGAAAATGGGCTGTTGGGCTGTGGAGTTCCCGGATATCCTGCAGGTGGGAACAGGGCCCTTGGAGGGCATATTTCATTATTTTCTAGAATCTTGGGCGGCTTGGTCCCGGCCAATAATTGGAATTTGATACCTACTTAAGTATATAGGTTAATAAGGTCATCTTATTCCTGGTTACACATGTTCAGCTCCTTGAACGACTTGTTGCGGTTCGTGAATTCTACTGCATACCAAGAGTGACAGTTTCGATGTCACAGAGAGTTGCGCCAAGAGAGTCCTGAGCTGCATGTCACCCCCTTGCCGTGCTTCAGCTCTAGCGCCCCTGTGCTCAAGCCTCCAGCCCCTCGACCGACAACCGACCCCACATTCCAGGCTCCTCCGTGACTTCCTCCGGCACCGACGGACTGCAACCCCTTGTTTGGCATGGCCTCTCGTTGATACACAGGCCGACAGTGTTATGATGTGGCCTAATGCTCCGATGCTGCGTCACAGATGCCAGAAAGCCTCTCGTCGCCCTGCCGATGACAACGTCCGCGGATGAGGACGCCGGAAGCTCTCGCCACTTGACGCGCAGTGCCAAGCCTGGTACCGACGAGCTGACATGCCGAACAATGGATTGATCGTTCATGATCCTAGAGTGCAGCGTCTCCGCCAGACTCAACTCGCTAGAGGCCCCTCTCCTCTGGGTCATCGCGTGGACGAATTCGAGGACGCTCATCAATGACTTTCAGAGGACCGTCGACATGGTCTCAGCACCTAGACCCTCACCCCTTTTTGTCACGAACACCTAGCACCCATGCGTCGCTTGACAGCCTCCGCGGGACGGCCGCACTGAACGTTTCACAAGGGATCAACAGAGCGGTATTGATATCCGGAAGAACCTCTTTGGACGGGCAATCAAGAATTCACTTCCGGCGTCGACATGGTGTAGGCCGTCCCCCGAAAGGCCACCTTCGGGGCCGGACCCGGGCTGCTGCCGAGCTGTGCCACATGGTTCTTGTCAGCCCCAGCCCACCCTCGCTGGAGGACGCGGAAAAGGCCAGGCCGCGACTTGGGCCTGGCGATGATCCCGCCTGACCTATATTTAGGATCTCATGTGGAATCGACCAACTGCCGCCTCAACTTTGGCCGCGCTCGTCTTACTTTCACTGCGGTTGACTCGAGAGCTAGTCGTGCTCAAGCACTCTTCACTTTGGGACAACGATGATGTTTGCTTGTCTTGGCGTGGTTTTCGTGCCACATGTCTGCAATCTAGAGCCAAACTCCGATTTCTAGCAGGCCTCTTCCTCTTTTCCGTCACCAGCGCCGAAAAGAAACCACCCGGATTACCCACATGCTTGGTCTGTCTCAACCGTTTCATGCTCTGCTCGAGACGGCCCGCCTACATATTATGGCCGAAATCACTGGCCCACCGCGCCTCGCCCCTCCTCCGTCTCAGACAGAGTCACACTCTCAAAGCTTGACGTGACCTGCAGTCGCTTGAGATTGAGTGGCATCGGTGTGAGTGGCGACGACGAGTAGTTGGACCCTGAGTCTTCACTTTCTTCGTCCCCCCTTGACTCGCTGTTATCATCGGCTGTTGAACCTGCAGATGATTCTGACCAGGCGCTCATAGTCCTCTGGAAGCTCAGACCTCGCGATCGCTGCTTGGACTGGAGCTCGTTTGCCGCGCTGCTTGCCCATCCCAGTGACTCGTAGCCTTCGTCCGACGCCGAGGGCGCAACCGGGAATGGGCCGCGCACCGTGTTCGACCTGTCTCGTCTTGAGGCTTGGTCAGCAGCCGTGATCGTGGCGGCGCTCACGGCAGACCACAGCGGCTTTTCGACTTCTTTTTCGGTGTTTGTGTTCACTCGCAAATTCGAATTCCGTGGGGACGGTTTGTTTCTGAGTTGACCCTGTCCGGACTCTGGCCGTGGAATGTGCTCGAAGTACGGCGGATTCTCTGCCCCTTCTGACCCTTCTTCCAGTTCTTGGCCTTCGAGCCACTGCAAGGCGTAGTCACTTGCAGCCCCCACGTCGTGTGCGGGCTTGCGCAGGTGGCAGAACTCTGGATAGTCGGAAGCTGGCTTCGGAGCCTGGCCGGTGATCTTATCAGCATTGGACATTGCTATCTCAAAGCAGTGTGGGCAAAACCGAGGTTTCGATTTGACACTACTGTGGTCGTCCAGATCGTCGGGATCCGCGCCGAACAGGCTCAAGGGGAACGAAACGCTGCGGTTACTGGGATCGATGCTCATGGAGTTGCGCCGAGCCAGGGTCACCGGCGTATCCAACTGAAGGCCTCCCTCTTCCAGGACGTCAACCACGCTGCAGAACAGCTCGTCATCGGTGATCTTGCTGATGTCGGGAGTGTGTCCCTCGTTTGAGTTGAAGAGACCGACCATGGGTCGCTCCCCAGAGAAGACGGACCAAATACAGACGGCCAAGGCGTAATAGTCGTCGAATGGTGTCGAAGCCTCCTCGCCTTCAGAAGATCGGTTCGGGGAGGTGTACTCAGTTGTTGGTGCTTCTCCAGGCCAGGTATTAAGGTCGCTGTCGTCTGCCATCCTTGCTGAGGAGAAGTCTACTATCTTCAGGGCATCACCCCCGGGCTGTTTGACGAATCTCTCCGGCTTGATATCGCCATGCAAGATCCCCTTGCGGTGCAAAGCCGTCACCAGGATCAGCATGTGTCTCGCGATCGAGACGCGCTCAGCTGGAAGAATCCTGGTCACGTCAATGGGATACCCCAGCTCCATCAATACACCTTTCTGATACCACTGCGCACTCATGTCATCAACCACCCCGACCTTGCTAACGACTGGAAGGGTGAGTTCGCCCGCCACCACCATGAGCTTCGTCTCTCGCTTCCTGCAGACTGGCTTGTACGCCAAGGTGTTGCTGTACTTATAAACCGGGCATTGGCTGCCGCTCGCGATGATGGAAACCGAGTTGTCTTCGAGATGCTCACATGAGAGGCGTGGATCAGTCTCAAGCATCATGGGAGGCAGGGACTCCGCTGTTGCGTCCGGATGCCACGCGACCGTGGCTGTGTGCTCCATCGCCATTCTCACCAAATGTGATCCGGCCGGCCGTCTGATTGGACCCAAAAGATATGGTGAAAAAGACTATTTCGTTCGACAATTATTCTGGGCAAATTGGATGAGGCTCGTAAGCCCCCTTTTGCACATTGGCGGATCACTCATCTTCGCAAACGATCAAACCCAAGATCTCCGGGGCGATACTGATGATAAAAAGGCAGAAGTTGATTTTCGAAAGATTTCATCATCATGGCAAGGCAGGAATCTAATAATAACAGCCACAATCCGGGACAATCCACTGGCAGTGGGGTTTCGAGCCTGTGAAGAGGCCAGGTCGGGTCTTGGGACGGTGTGGTCACCACAGGCCGGCCACTAACAGCTGTGCCGCAAATGCTCATGCACACCCTGTTAGTGCAGGGGCTGACACATCCGTGGCCGCTTCCAGACCACATCGTCATCAATGCTGGCTTCAAGCAGCCCTACCCACCTGCCATGAAACGCGCTGCTCACGTTCTCTGCGGTCCACGCCCAAGAGCCTCAAACCGGGACTGACTGAGCTCGACCATATGTACAGCCCCGGCCCTGTGGTTCCCGGCAACAGACCAGCGACATCTCGGTGCCTGGTGTCCAATGCTTTTCCTCCTGCTCGAGAAATCCGGCCTCCTCTTCCGGCACCAGCCGTTTGAGCGGCAAGGCCGAGTACATTTCCTGGTCTCATATCCCCACCGTCATATTTCTATCCACGGCCTGTTGGTGGATACGGTAGGTTGGACAGGTCTCATTCTCTCTCTCTTACTGTTTCGGCCGGACACGGCTGTCAAAGACTCGCCCAGGGCCGCAGCTTATGCCCACTCGCGGTTTGATTCTCCGCTTCACACCCAACAGTGACCGCATCGGCGACACTCTCATGCTCGCCAGATCGGCCAAGCCCACTCGCTAACCCAGTCCGATCCACTCGGCCGTACGGTTTGATCTACAAGGGTCATCGAGAGGCAAGTGTTTCTCAGAATATAATAGTCAGGCAGGAGAAACATCTCCAGGACAACAACGGAAGACCACTCGAGCCACCGAAACATTCTTTCCTTCATCTATTTTCCTTCCAATGCCCCGTGTCAAGAGTTCACTGCGGAGAGACGGTCCACTCAGCCCTCCAGCAGTAACAACGGAGTTTGATTCACAACCTCAGTCGTTTCCTACTAGCCCCTGCTCGACCAAAGTCTGCTCTCTTGAAGAGCCATCTGACGAAGAGACTCAATCTTTCGACGACAGTAAGGAATGTGCAAGTTCACCTACCTCGGCTACGACCGCTGCGATGAGCCAGAGAGGCACTATCTCATCCGTCGTGAGAAATGCCGGTCCAAAGCCAATCTAAAGAACTGGTGCTCTCCTGACGAGCAGGAGGAAGCCTCAACGGCAGACCAGTCCGGCAAGTTCTGGGTATCGCTGCCGTGCCCCATGTGTGCAGAGATACCCGTTGTCTATGACCAGCCTCTGCTGGAGATCGCTCATTCACGCCGTTCAGTCCTTCCTGCACCACACTACGACGCCGTCACTAGGAAGTACTCGCGTCTTCCTAGACACCATACGGCTCAGGATGATGTACCATCTGACGTGGTCCCGCCGCCGCTCAGGACAAATCGCATGAAGATTCAACGGGCAGCGACCGAGTCCGTTATCACTCAGTCCAGAGGGCCCAAGGCTGGGGAGTCATCGGGCGGTGACTACACACTCCCAGCAACTACGTATGTCCCTCCAACGAGGGATCAAAACCTTCCTAAGCCGTTCCCCATGCCTCAGCCTGCTACCCTTACACCACCTTCCAGCCGCGACTCAAGTCGGTCACCCCCGCAGATCCGCATGGATGGCGCCCTGCGAACTACTCCTCCCGGGGACGGCAGCCGTCGAGAGTTGGACTCCATCCGCGAGAAGGCAAGAGCAGCCAATGCCGCTGCCATGGAGGGAAGGCCACCCACGGCTGAACGCTTCCGCTCGGGCTCCGCTTCGTCTGCCTCGAGCAACGGAACGAGCCGCCCTAGCCAGCCATCTCGCCAGGCTTCAAATGCATCTATGACAACCGCCTCATCATACGCATCAAGCAGGGCCGTTGTCAAGACTGGTCATAGGACTCAGAGGCAAGCAAGCGCGTCCCGCTCTCCGCCTCAGGACAGCATGGCAGACAGCTTGGCAAACGCAGCCCTGAGGAGCATTGGGATCGACCGCAACGGTGCCCGCTCTGCAGCTGCGACCGACATCCCCGAGCGTGGCCGGAGGATGCGTCGTCGCCCCACGGGCGGATCAAGCAGCGACAGGTCCGACTCTCCCTCGGTGTGGCGGCCTACCATCAGCCCTCCCGTCCTACAGAAGGATAGTCTCGGCCTGGGCCAGATCGACAACACTATGGAACCCTTCAAGCAGCGGCTCGTCCCCTTCCCGCCCAATAAGCGATCTGCTACTCCCGATGCCACTCCCAATGCCACTTCCATCGCTAAAGGTGATGGTCTAGTCGAGGACCCAGCCCGACCAAAGACACCCCACCCGCACGGCAACAACAACAACAGCAAGGCTCCCGTGCTGAGACTGTTCCCCAATGACGCCGACGACGAGGAGATCGCAGCCGCCGCCTTCGAGCGCATGTTCGCCGCCGAGTCCAAGGCGCAGGCGTACCAGCTCCAGGTGCAGGCACAGGCGCAGGCGCAGGCTCAGGCCGACGCTAAGGCCCAGGTGGAGACCCAATTCCAGGTCCGGGCGGCGGCGCAGTCAGCCTCCTCCAAGGCGGGCGACGAGGCCGGCGCCGCTGCGAGGAAGGACAAGTCCCTGCCCTCCGTGCCGGCGGCCCTGCGGCGTGTCAAGACCGGCCAGGTCAAGACCGTCACCATCGCGCCGCCCCGGCCGCCGCGCCGCCAGAACACGGCCGACAGCACCGGCAGCTCCGCCACCGCGTCGTCGTCTTCGTCGTCGTCCAGGCCGTCGCCCCCCCACCACCAGGCGTCCTCGGCTACCATCATGAAGGTCGTGGGGCCGACGTTCAGCCTTGCGGGCGTCAGCGGGAAGGCGCAGGAGTTTGAGATCGTTACTGGGACTGACGGGACCTTGCTGCGGGAACCGGCTTTGGGTCAGGCCTTTTAAAGAGATACATGAACAGGATATGAGGAGATGAGTTTTGATTGTGGGAGGCTGGACCTGTGTGATTTGGTCACTTGCTGTGTGAGGGACCACACGCTCTTTTTGATACCTTTTTTCTTTTGTGGCGGTTACCAAGTCTCATCCTCAATTGGAGAGCTGGATCGCGTGTAAAATTATGGGGACTCATGAGTTGATCTCTGGATTATACAAAATACTCGTTTTGATTTTTGGATTTGGAAACTTTGGAGGATGGATACCACTTGGGAATATCTGGAGTCATTCTTTATTGCAATTATCGCAATTTACAATGTTATCGAACTTCTGGGCTTTCATGCGTGAATTTATGTGTCTTATTGATGTCTGAGGACAAGTTGTCTTGTGCCAGTCCAACAATCATCGCCCCGCCTCATATATCTGCCTTGGCCCTTTGCAGCATGGCGGGCAAGGACCGGAACGGTGAACTCGCTAGGCCATTCAATACGAGGATGGGAATGATGGCGAAGCTGATTTTGACGAGATCGAGTAATGCCTGAGAACTCCGCAAGTCCGAAAGAATTGCCAAGACTTCAATATCACAGATGGGGAAAGGTTAGTCATGAACATTTCAGCTAATCATAAGTGGTACTATCCCGTGCATCATCTGAATTCCTTATAACAATCCAGAGAATCTTCCTAATACCCTCCTCCTCTTTATCATCTTTCCGCTTATCTTTCTCAACAGACCTCATCTCCTTCTCATACTCCCTTTTCACCTTTTCTCGTTCCTTCTCCACCTTTCTCAGCTCAGAGTCCAGTTTTTTTCCTTTCTCCTTCCTCAAAATCTTTTGCTCCTCTTTGAAAAGCTCGCGCGTTTTCTTGTCGAGTTCATGTTGCGCCTTGTTTGAGTCTTTATCATAGTCTTGGTGAGCCTTTTTCCGGTCTTTGAGAAATTTTTTCTCCTCCTTCCCACGTTGCCTCTCGCTTGCCTTAGCATGTAGCTTGCTCCATATGTTATTTGGTGCGTTTACTTCCGGCAGCGGAGAGACCTCCAGAGGCTGGATCCACGGCACCATGGCCTCCACCCGCCTCTGCTGTACACTGATCGGCTCTGCCTCGAGATCTTCCGCTTCCACGATTGGTGCGAGCACGCTGAGGTTCTTTTCCACTTTACCAGAGTCGTTGAGTATTGGCATTCCCGTCAGCTTTGCGACTGCGTCGAGCCTAGCCACTTCCAACTTCAGGCCATGAGGGGCGAAAAGGGTCTCGTTCGCGTTTCGCAGGAGTACCTGCGTCTGCCCTTTGCTCATGGCGTATGTAGATAGATTTGCCGCAGCGTTGACTGCGCCACCCACTATCTGGGCCGTGTGGAGGGGGACAAATGAGACCATAGTTCCTGCTAGCCCAAGGACTTGCACAGGTGGTGAGGCAACCGATACACAATTTAGTTTATCGAGAAACTCAAGGAAAGTATCTCGGGATATCCCGTACGTCGCTAGAATCGAAGGATATGCTCGCAAATAAGGAGAGCCGAGTTTGTGCGAGGTGGCTGGAATTGCAATCGGTTTAATAAGGCGCCTTGGCTGTTCTTCCACGTTTGGGTAGTGCGACTGCAATTCTGGAGATAGAATTCGTTCTGGCTGGGAAACCCATTGCGAGATTTGAGACTCTTGATGTGGTGGATTGCGAGATTCGAATTCCATTATGACGCGCAGTAGATAGGTCTCCGAGAAGGAGTTGCTGATTATGCAATGGCGGCGTGTGTTTCGTATGTGAAATAATGGTCACAGATATGGTGCGCGAGATGTTCGAATAGAACTTATTTACAATATAGATTGGTAGCATGTGTAAGGTCTGTCTTCGCCAAGCCACCTGGTGGCATATTTAAGTATATGGTTGTACGCAGATCTTGCGTCCATTTGGGTTCATGCCCACAGCCTCATGACATCAACTTGAAGTACCAACAGTTCACTTGGTTGTTCTAGTGCTTCGTGACATAGATCCGGTTATGGTTAGTATGTTATGCCTCTGTGGCGGCGCGGATGAGGCACGCGCTAAATCCATATCGGTTCTCGCAGCAATTACACTATCCGTGCGCTTGGCCAGCTCGGCTTGCCAAAAAGAAACGTTCCGACCGCTAGTGTTTAGGAAAAAGGTCCCATGCATGGGAACCATGGACGTCTTATCAGGAAGCCCGAGGTTCCTCGGCGCCGTGTAAATGGCTGTAGTAACTGATCTACACACTCAAATTAGTTGCGTTGGCATGATTGCTATTTTGAGGCGTTGGAGATCATCCATCCCGCTACAGGAAAGCATGGCCTGACCGTGAGTGAGTTTGCACTCCTATGAATGGTTCACCATAGTAAAAGCGAATGCTTCATCGGGTGACGGTATTGTGATCAGTGTGTTTGTGCTGGGCCGGATTGAGGAGATTCGCGAGGATCTGAGAACGAACGAGTTGTCTCGGGACGTAGACCAGGTGTTTAAACAGGCCTAGCTAATGGCAAATGATCAAATCCTGCCATACTGGCATTGAGTACAGCTGTAAGTATCTATATGTATGAGAAGATTATTCATGTTAGAATAGTTCTTGTCTGCTAAACACTCCAAATTAGGCGAGCTTCACAAGCATCTCTCCAGGCTTTGTTACGAAGAAAGCGTAGTACCTAATCTTCCCTGCTCCTATCCTTCTCGATAAACAATTTACTGTTCTCAAAAGTAGTTTATGGTCGATGTTAAGGACGGTGATCTCATTGAACCTGCTGCTATCCCAGTGCGGGTTGCTGTCTCCATTCTGGGGCCTCCTTGACGGCTCGGCCTTCTCGGCGGGCACGTTGCACTTGCTGGGCTTCGTGGTCCACTCCTCGCAGAACAGGTGATACTGTATCTGGCGGGATTCCATGCCCCAGTACTGGTCCCGCCCTGCCGGTGGTGGCGGGGCATGATTTTGCTGACTCTAAAGAACAGGCTTGCCAATGCGGTCGTACTTGTGATCAGATGGTCTTGGCTTCTCATCATTCTGACTCCTCCAATGGGTCGAAGTCAAGATGCTCCAGCGAAGAGCTGGCCGCATCATTCTTCTCAAACAACGTCACTCGGGAAACCCTTGCCTTCTTCCACATTTCCTCCAGCGTTTGCATACCGGAGAGAATATCTGCGACCGCCTCCCCGCGGCTTGCGATTGCCAGACCGCTTGACCTCCACAGTGGCACGGCCCGGCCATCCCTGTCGTTCTCCCGGATGGTAGCTCCCAGGAATACAATACCGAATATGACAACTAGACAGTGAAGAGAAATCCAAGGCCAGACAATTCGGTAGAAGGTTATGGTCTCGCCCTTCGACCCAGTCACGGTGATGGGAATACCGTCAGAGATCTTGTCCGCCCCTGTCCGAATCGCGTTGCTCATGCTCACTGCCAATGCCGTGAAAGTTTCGTTGAGGTCTTTGCTCGAAGAGAGCGCTTGCATCACGCTAGGTCTGTACTGAATTTGTGTTGCATTTGAGTAATAGCCGTTGAACCTCCCGTTAACGAACGGTTCAACCGTTGTGTTCTGCATATTGTCCAGATAATAAAAGTCTGTGGCGAATGTGGACTGGAAATATGAACTAATGCTGTCGACCGCGTCCTGTGATATGTTGAAGCTGTTGCCAGTTGTTGGAGAGTGGAGCATCAGGTCTGTCCGAGAGAATGCCGAGAAGTACTTATGAAATGCGATGCTATTGATCAGCGACTCATTCATCAAGTTTCGCTTGTAGTCGTCTTCTGTAAGTTCCCACGAATTTGCAACTCGAGTGGCGTCCATAACTTGTTTTCCAGTCTCTCGAAGGGTACTTTTGGACACAGTAGCCTCGTAATTGTTAACGCAGTAGAAGAGCGCGCACTCCATGGCGGAAAGTGGGAGGTCTGGCCACTGAGCGGAATCATTTGTTGGATCTGGCTCCACACGAATCATCGACATGGACCAGATAAGAGTATCCATATCTTGTGCAGTTATAGTATCAGAAGCGTTGTCGGTTCCCAGGGCTGTCATTGAGAGAATATGCTCAGAAGAGTCAATTAGGCCTTGCCAAAAGTCATCAACATTGACAAGATAAAGGCCGTTGGGAAGCCGGAATGCCGTATCATTCAAGACTGATGGAATGCTGTACATCAGGTCTGATGGCCTAGAGTTCGACGTCATGTCGGTCGTGTCGATGCGTTCAAGGCGGCTCTCCACATTGGTGCATCTATTGCACACCGCAAGTGACTCAAAAGCCGGCCATGTACAGTTCCCAGTCGGACAGTTAAAAGAGCCCTGCTGAACGACATTTTCAATTGTTTGTTGAAGCCCATATAGGATTGCAGACTGGATAGAGAAGTCTGCCTCGGCCTGGATGGCGGTTTCATTAAAATATGCTTCAATGCCGTTGTGTCAGCTCCTATTTACCTGCGCATTTGTCGCATGCGAACAGAGCTCACCTGGATCTAGGGCCATTGCGTAAAAGTACTCGCTACCCTTTGAAAAGCGGGCTGCTCTAGCCACTGTTGTGTTCAAATCTTGGGTATAAACCACTTGTTGTTTGGTTTGAATAAGCTGCTGGGTAAATGGGTCGGCGGCGATGCTGAGCACCACCACCACAGACCCTATCCACAGATATCCACTAATATCATTAGCAACAGAAATACAAATTTTTTGGATTATGTATAGGATCACATTACATGGTTTCACTCTTCCACATCATTCGTAAGCTCCCCATCGGTCCCCTACTGGCGGCATCGACTCTCTCAAAGTCTATCAACGGTCGCCTCGTGCTGGTGAAGATGATCCATTTCCATTGGCTGATCAGCTCCGAAATGGCATACATCAGAGATGCTTTTGATGCCGTCGAAATCACAGATACCACAGCGTTCAGCGTGACGCCTTTCCAGTCGAAGACAGGCTTATCGTCGAACGCGGCCAAAAGGACCGCAAGGGCGACAAGCAGCAATGCCGATGCAAGAATACCTGCAGTCTCTGGAAGCCATGCAAAAGGCATTTTTGGGCGCTCTTGGTACGTTTTGGGATGTTTGAGAAAAAAGGACGAGAGTTGATACTTTGAATTGTGTAACCTGGATACATCTGTGAGGGCGTCAATCTCTTTTTGATATCGGGCTCCTCTTGAAGGAGCCGGCCCCACGAGCTGAATTGTGGGGCGTTCTCACAAAGCTCCTGCATTGGTGGCTTAGATCATGGATTCTAAATCCCATTGAATCACAGCCACCAGGAAAATTCCGCGAATATTGATCTATATGAACGTAGATCGTCGGGAGTGTAATAAAAGGAACATGGAAGTCCTCGCCCCACTATTTAAAAACGAGCGGCTATGCATTGCAGTCGTTTCATGAATTTTCCACACGATTAATTTCTAGGTTTCTGGGAGAGAAGACAATGATTTTGAGCATGCACATCATCGTCGAGTTCCGGTTTCAGCTAATCAAGCGACCATAGGTATCCAGGACACGTCGACCCATCGACCCATCGCATGCGGAATTGAAGTTCTGAACAGGCAGGACCGGGAGACTGCCACATCTCTTCTCAGCCAAAAAAAGACCTGTTTCGGTCACAAGAATTGACATTCCAGGCGCAGCTAATATAGTGAGCGCTGTCTCTCTATGGCATGCGTACGTGGTGTTTTGATGTCGGAGACGACCCGGAGTTTTACCGTAGCGTATTGTCGTCGTAGATCTGGGGTAGTGCATTTTGGTTTGTGGAGGTTTTGCGGGGAAAAGCTTTCCCCGGATTAACCTGGAGAACACGATCATTAAATGCCGAGTGCCGCCGGACTCGCTGGATCAGGTGGACAAAGCTTCTCCTAGACTCATCCTAGCAAGCACTTAGTTCATCAGGTCTCAGTACTGGTTCAGCGGGTTGTCAATCCTCCGCAGACTTCAAGCCTCACCCAAAAATTGAAATAGGGTCTTATTCGCTCCGTCATGTGCCCTGGCCTCTCTCTACTGAAGTCACAGATCTCCTCCAGCAGTCAACTATACTTCTCCCTCGATTTTCAGGCATAGAAAAGCCTTTCTTCGTTCAAACAGTGGGCTGGACTCGGGCAACATGGCAGACATCTCCGTGCACCCGTCGACATGGCCACTCTACGTCTGGCTATCCCTTCTCGTCGCTCTGCCAGCAGTCACCGTCCTCTATGATGCCGTGACCTGGTTTCGCATGCCTCCCGGCCCAACCCCCTTACCATTTATCGGCAACAAGCTTCAGCTCCCCAAGTCAAAGCCATGGGTGCAGTTCCAAGAGTGGTCCAAGAAGTACGGCCCGATCTACACCATCTGGATCGGCCGCCAGCCCACCGTCATCATCTCGGACCCAGCTGTCGCTACAGAGCTCATGGAGACCCGCAGCAGCAAGTACTCCAGCCGCCCTCGCATGGTGGCGATGGGCGAGCTGCTCTGGGACGGCGCTAGCATTCTCGTGAAACCCTACGGCAAAGAGTGGAGCGTCAGGCGGAGACTGCTGCACCTCGCCCTCACGCCCAAGGCGTTAAGGCTGTACAAGCCGGTGCAGGAAGCTGAAGCTTCCCGGCTTGCTTACGGGCTGCTGAGCCGCCCGAACGACTATGTCAAGCTCATCGAGACATTCACGTCGAGCGTGGTGTTTTGCGTGGCGTATGGGCATCGCATCGACTCGCTGAACGCCAGGGTCATCGGACAGCGCTTCGAGTTCATGCATTACTCTGCTTCGCTGAATGTGCCTGGAAAGTATCTGGTCGAGACTATCCCAGCGCTGAAACACGTGCCTGATTTTCTCGCGCCGTGGAAGAGTGATATCAAGAAGCATGGGCGGAAGGAAGCTGCTGCGAATATGGATCTGGTCGATGTTGTGAGGGGCGACATCGCAAGGGCAGAGAAGGAATCTTCTAAGGAGAGTCTGCCAGACTCACTATGCAAAATTCTGCTGGAGATGCGGGAGACGGAGAATATTCCGCTT
Source organism: Diaporthe sp. HANT25 (assembly GCA_013435955.1). NCBI lineage: Eukaryota > Fungi > Ascomycota > Sordariomycetes > Diaporthales > Diaporthaceae > Diaporthe > Diaporthe sp. HANT25. The sequence goes on along the minus strand of JACBFG010000031.1, from coordinate 255,963 downwards.
TCAGACCGCGACTTCTCCTTCGTCCCAGCCTCTCTGTTCGGTGCTGGGTCAGACACGACAGCATCAACAATGTGTACAGCTTTCCTAGCCCTGATCACCCACCCGGAGACCCTCGAGGCCGCGTACGCGGAACTAGATTCTGTCATTGGCCCCGATCGGACGCCGACTTTCGAGGATGAGGCTAGTCTGCCATACATCAGAGCTTTGGTCAAGGAGGTCCTGCGGTGGAGGCCGGTTGCCGTGCTAGGTGGCACGCCTCACGCGTCGACGGAGGACGACCACTACGAAGGCTACTATATCCCAGCTGGAACGACTGTCTTGGGCAATTCATGGGCGATCAACCTGAATGAGGAGTACTATCCGAACCCCCACCACTTCAACCCATTGCGTTTCTTGGACGGTAATATCGCCGCGAGAGTCAAGCAGACTTCCACCATCACCACCCGAGCGAGTGAGAAGCAGGATCTCGAGCTTGGTGGAAAGGCCCATCCCTCCAAGAGCGGGCACTCGTCATTCGGCTGGGGGCGTCGCATTTGCCCGGGTGCAAATCTGGCTGCGAACTCATTATACATCGCATTGGCCAAGCTGCTCTGGGCGTACGATATCAAGCCAATTCCGGGACGAACATATGATACGTTCAAGTACACAGAGGGATTTAACATTCGGCCTCAGCCGTTTGAATGTATAATCCGCATCAGGAGTGACAAGCATAAGATGGTTCTGGAGGGAGAGATGGGGCATGCCGAGGAGTATTTGGAGAAGTTCACGCCGTTTGGTGAATGAGCTGGCCTAGTTGCCTTTTACTGCTACAAAATCAATCGTAATTCGCTGGAGCTTCGCATCCGCTGTATCCAAACACACGAGTGAGAGCTGATATACGACATCATGGCGTGTTTTCATTTTGTGAACGTAAATTAGCTCTAGTTGAGGGCTCACTGCGCAAGTCACGCGCAAGCTTCTCAGAGTTTCCTCCGTGATTTCTAATATCCATTTCCTAAATCCTCATAGAAGCGCACCGCAAGTCAAGTACAGTGTCTATGGACGTGGGGATTCCACAATACTCTCATATTCAGCAGCTCTGCGCTAGCGTTAAATCTTTTATGGAGTCACATAGTGCAACTCTTAGTATATCAAGCCAGAAAATAGATCGACACAAAAGCTTTAAAAATCTCACGTGCTCACCCAGTGATCATTATTCTCTATGCTACCTATTCAATTCAGGCGCATGGTCCAAAAAACCAAAAAAGAACTTCATCGAGGGCTGCTGTACCTCGGAATCATCACCATCATCGGCCCAATTTAAGCCTCATCCCCGTCCTCAATGAGCCAGGCTGCCGTTCCAGCGGTGTATCTTGGCTCCTTGTAATCCGGCTGAGGCGACGGGTCATACTTGGGCTCGACGAACCGGCCGGCATCCTCCCCGTAGGCCGCCTCCCAGGGGATCCTCATCGCCTCCGGTATCTCCCAGGCCAGCTTCTTGTTCCGCAGCCACAGCCGCATCAGCCAGCGCCGCTTGGCCTTGTCGGGGGCCGAGCCGTTGGACTCCTTCGCGTCGACGTAGGAGTCGCGCTTGTGCAGGACGCCCAGGTTGTTGATGAACAGGATGTCGCCGGGCTGGGCCGGGATGGAGAGGGCGTGCTTCTCCGCGAGGTCGTTCAGGACCTTGAGGGCCTGCAGCTGTGCCTCGGTCAGCCTGGAGCCCTCGGGGGGCTCCTCGGCGGTCTTGGGGTGAAGGCCGAGACGGCCTGGGTCGGCAGAGACTGGAAACGTGTTAGTGATTATAATCTTTCTACGGCAGTATCGTTAAAAGGATCTTAGAACTTACTGATGACATGGCCCTCGTGGTAGGCGAGCAGAGACATCTTCTCGAAACGCGGGGTCTTGACGCTGAGCTGGACGGGCCAGTCGGCAGCCTCGAGAGTCGCGAGGACCTCGGGCTGCTTCAGGAGATCGTTATAGATAGCCGCCGCCGAGGCAAGCGATGTAGCACCTCCGGAGGCGGCGACCTCCCGGTAGAGCAGTGTGAGGATCTCGCATCCCATGTCGTTGTGGAACGGGAGCGCCGCGTTGGTGTGGATTCCGTGGCGCTTCTCCGCGGGGACCTGTTGGAGTTTTAGCACCTAAATTTATGAGGCTTTGTCTGTATTCTTCTTACATCCTGCCACTCCTTGGCATCAATGATGTGCGAGATCATAACGCGGCTCTTGTTCTGAGCGCCTATATTACTCGTTAGCCTCCGATTCAGCGACGAAGGGGGAAAGCGGCTCTGTACTTACCACGCTGGGAGCCAATGTAGCTGCCAATTCCCAGGAAGATGATCAGATTATCCTCGTCCGTGTAGTCCTCAGTGTTCAAGCCACGGAGGAGGGCAAATCCCGTGCCTTCGTGAAGGGTTTGGGCGATGGCCTCGAGACGAGGCCCAAGGTTAGGGAGAAGGAATGTGGTGGCGTCGACCTCATATCCGTTGCGCTTGAGTGCTTTGAAGCCTTCTAGGGCGGTCTTAATCTCCTCGATGTGAGTTGAGGCGTCGACAGTATGGCAGTTCTGGTGAGCGGCTTTGTCAGAGCCGCTAAATACTGCTCGTCCTGAAACTTCGGTGGCCATGGTGCTAGAAATTTCCTCAGAGATATGCGAAGAAATGGTCTGTAGGTTTCCGTAATATCGTAGATTTATGTGGGTATTTGTGTCAGTTTGTTGGTTGGCTGTGAGTTTTGCTTCTTCAAGAAAGTCCTCATGTGGTGGTAAGATTTTGGTTGCTTCTTCGAGGCTTGGGAAAGAGGAATGGTCAACTCGGAGATTCTCAACCAAACCTGCGTTTATATAGTCCTGCGGTGAGCTGTGATTCAGAGCCCAATTCTGTGCGCTGAAGAATATTTTGAAGTCACTGATCAAAAAGAAGTGATTGTACAGCCTTGGCAATGCAGTGAACCACTTCACAACCATGATAATGCACAAACGGAAGCAGGCCAGAGACCAGATGGTCCCACCGCGTCAGTTAAGACTGCGTGCTGTGACGAGGCTATTTATATAGGTATCGAGCCGTTTCTGAATAACACGGAACCAGTCGACCTTTGCTGCATGTAGACTATATATCAAGTTAGTCATCCCCTGATTCCGCAGTGACAAGGGGGCAGGCCGGAAAACCAACACAGACAGACTGCTTCTGCGCCGGAAAGAGTAAGCGTGCCCTGGTGCATATTTCTTTGCATCTCCGACTTTCTGCACGTGTTGGGCTATTCTGAAGTGACGGTGAAGTGACTAGTACTCACTACAAGCCATCCGGTCTCAAGTCAACATGAGCTTCCTTGATATTCTAGCTATGCATGTCTCTCTGCGTTTCCCGCATACAATCGCCGATCGCCTTGTTCTTCTTGGGATTCCCCTCTAGACCACCTATAATGTCTTCGTTCCACTCCCCGCTGCTCGGAATGATCATGTCAAACGTCTCCCTAATAACGGCATACTGGTAGTAGCCGCAGCGTGCAATAGGCTGTGTCTTCCGCACATCAAGGATCCCATCAGTCAGAACGTCATCAGATATGTGGACGGCCACCACGCGCCCAATGACCATGTCAACGCTGCCCATGGGTGGGTTGCCGGGGAGCCTCAGCGTGGTGTGGTAGACACACTCGAACTTGACAGGGCTCGCCTTGACCATGGGAAGCTGTGGGTCCTGCAGCGCTGTCGTGAATTCCTTTTCCAAACCGGCCCGTTCGAATTCATCAACATCGGCAGGGACCTGTTCCGCGGTCGCGTTCACAGCTTCACGCAGGTCCCATGTGGCCAGGTTCCATGCGAAGCGTCCCGTAGCCTCCACGTTGGTCACCGTATCCTTGCGCCGGTTCGAGGGCGTCTGGTTGGCCGAGAACATCACATACGGCGGGTCGAAGGTAAGGTTGTTGAACTGGGAATATGGAGCGAGGTTGTGAATGCCCGCAGGCGAGACAGTGCTGATCCATCCAATGGGCCGGGGCACGACGCAGGCCTACGGCACGGTCAGAGACATACTCGCATTCGGATGCGGGACACGAGCATTCTGAGACGCACCTTGAAGGGATCGTGATCCAACCCATGGTCTGTTTTGCCTGGCTCGTAGAACATGTTGACGATGCGGCGATGGCCTGGCGGTTACTTGGCGAGGACTACCTAACTAGCGAGATGTATCTAGGACCGGCTCCGTGGAGTCGTATTAAGAGTCGGCCCGGACATCTCGTCCCCGAAGAGCCGAGGGCCAGTGGAAGTGGAGTATCCAGCCCAAGGTCACATATAGCAGGTATCGACCGCCATTCTTCTGTCTGGACCACATACTTTGCATCTACTCTGAAAAATTACTTGCAGCACTACTACGAGCTGCCACAGTGGAACCGGGGACCTTGTTTCTTCTGAGTTGCAGACCTTGGCGGCATCTGCTGATGAACAAACAACTCACGATCGGTTGACATTTTCACGCGATCTGCTCCATGCCGTGAAACGTAGGACTGCTGCGCTATACTGCCATTCTTGTTCCATCACTTGAGACACTACTAGAGAAAAAAAAATAGGGGTCCTCTGAAAAATGAAAGAAATAAATGAAGGGTCCTCGTTACGTATTGGAACGAGCTGTCGGTACCGTGAATCGTCATGTGTCTGAAGTTCGAGGTATGCACCCTTACGTGCTTCCGCTAGTGCTGCTGTGCCCGCCTCGGCTAACCAGTGGCTTATCTCTCCGCGTGAGCTTATCTTGGCTGCGCAATAGGTACAACGGTACTGGCTAGCGCCACAACCTCGGAGACACACCCCGCCCCCCACCCTTCAGATAGCACAAGTAGCAAGACAGGGGACCCCGCCTAGCCCGCCGTCCGAGGAGGCCTGCCGTCGAACCGTTCGTCGCCGTCGCCCAGGGCCGTCGAGTCGCCCGTCCGCGTGCAATCTCCTTCTTTTGTAGCAATTGGCCGTCCTCCCCGTCAGACTCTTGCTAACGTCAGGCCTGTGAGATAAGAGCCATTTTCTGGCACTGCAGATCGGATGCCGCATTGTGCCTCCAGTAGTGAGAATGGATCCACCCTGTCGGCGCCACTCCTGCAGCCGAGTTTTATTAGAGCGCCTTTGTTGATGAGCACTTGAGACAGACGCCCTCACTTCGCCGCCATGTCTGCATGTCTTTCCCGGGCGGAACATTCGAGTCCCTTACCCCTCCTCCCCTAACATTCCCAGATCTGATCTGGTCAGATCTTGTCCCGTCTTGTCTGGTCTTGCCTTGTCTTGGCTTGGAATCTTCAGCACATTCTCGCTACTCCAACCAGACAGCCAGACCAGCTAGACCGATCAAGGGTCTCCTGTCGTGCTGTGCACTCTCTTCCACCAGCGATGACCTCGGACAAAGAGACCTCGTCAGCCCAGGGCGACGAGAAACACAGCGCCGGCTCCTATGACGAGACCGTGGGCGTCGTCGAGGCTCGGGGCAACACTGATGCCCTGCAGCGACATCTCGGCAATCGCCAGATCCAGATGATTGCCATTGGAGGCTCCATCGGAACCGCATTGTTTGTCTCTATTGGCAATGGCTTGATGGACGGCGGGCCAGGCTCGCTGCTCATCGCGTTTGCTCTGTACTCGGCCCTGCTTGGGTTGGTCAACAACTGTATGGCCGAAATGGCCGTTTACATGCCTGTCTCAGGTATGCAGCCCGCTCCCCTAACCCCCCAAGGAAATATCTCAATCAGGGTTGTATTGACATTCACCGTCAGGTTCCTTCATCCGCTTTGCTGGAAAGTGGGTTGATGAAGCGTTCGGTTTCATGACGGGCTGGAATTTCTTCCTCTATGAAGCCACCATGATCCCGTTTGAGATTTCTGCCATCAATTTGGTGCTGACGTTCTGGCGTGACGACATACCTGTGGCAGCCGTCTGCGCAGCGTGCATCGTCCTTTACGCGCTAATCAACATTTTCGCTGTCAAATTTTACGGCGAGGCCGAGTTCTGGCTGTCCAGTGGCAAATTTCTGCTCATCATAATCGTCTTCTGCTTCACATTTGTCACCATGTGTGGAGGAAATCCGCAGCATGACGCATTTGGCTTCCGGTACTGGGCGAACCCGGGCTCTTTCGCAGAGCATATCCACACGGGCTCACTGGGACGCTTCCAGGGGTTCCTGGGTGCACTGTGGTCCGCGGCGTTCACCATCGTCGGCCCCGAGTACCTGGCTATGGTCGCCGGCGAGGCGCAAAGGCCCCGTACCTATCTGAAGCAGGCTTTCAAGACGGTCTACTGGCGCTTCGGCGTGTTCTTCATCGGTGGAGCTCTCTGCGTCGGCATCATCCTGCCGTACAACGACCCAACCCTGAACTCCGGCGACGGCTCCGGAACCGCGGCGGCCAGCCCGTACGTGATTGCGATGCGCAACATGCAGGTTTCCGTCCTGCCACACATCGTCAACGCACTTCTGGTCACCAGCATTTTCTCAGCTGGTAATGCATACGTGTATTGCGCCATGCGGTCGCTCTATGGAATGGCGCTCGAGGGGCAGGCGCCGGCCTTCCTGTCCAAGTGCACGCGCTCCGGCATTCCGGTGTGGTGCTTTGCTGTCACCATGATCTTTCCCTTCCTCTCCTTCCTTGCGGTCTCCAACGGCACCGCACAGGCCGTCCAGTGGCTGGCCAACTTGACGGAGGCTGCCCAGATTATTGATTACATCGTCATGTGCCTAACGTACATCTACTTCTACCGCGCCCTCAAGGTCCAGGGTGTCGACCGCGACACCCTCCCGTATAAGGGCTGGTTCCAACCCTACAGCGCGTGGATCGGCCTGGTCGGCGAGATCTTTGTGGTCTCATGCTACGGCTACGAGACCTTCCTGCCCGGGGAGTGGGACACGGGCACCTTCTTCAGTTACTATCTCATGATCTTTGTCGCGGTCCTGACATACACGGCGTGGAAGATTATCAAGAGGACCAAGGTTGTAAGGCCCGAGGAAGCTGACCTGGTTTGGGACAAGCCTGTCATCGATGCATATGAGGACGCGCTCAAGACGAAGCCCGAAGGGTTCTGGAACGAGGTGCTGCAGATGGTCAGGCTGAAAAAGAAGAAGAACGAGCCTGTCGGGCACGAGTGATAAGATGTCAGGTTCCATTGGCGTGGGATTGCTACGAGTGGATCCTCTTTTCCCATCTCTATCATATATATGCGCATCTCATGCGCGGAAATCCAGCTCCGGCGCGAGCGTGCCACCCCGGCTTGACTGCTAAAGCAGCACAAGGCCCTCGCCTGATTCTTGCAACTGTGAGGAAGCCGACTGACCGTTCGACGTAGCATTTCGATCACGCCGCCGGCAGCTGCTGCCCAAAATCTGGCGGCCAGCTGACTAGACGCCGTGGTCGTGAGTTGCGCGACCCCATCTCCCACCTGTCGCAACTGCGAGACGGGCAGTGACCGACCCCAACTTGTGAACACCCACATGTCCGTTTGTGTGAATCGATATATGTCCGGACCATGTCTAATGCCAAATTTCCGTGGGCAGTACTGTTTGTTTACCGGTAGGTAACTGGCCTCATGACAAAGTTGCGGTGACAAATAATCTCAAGAATGAGATCAGTTGTGAAATCCATTCAGTACGCCACACTCAAGGCTCGGCGTCCAAGGTTTGGATCGCCATGTCACCTACTCTCATTCTGACAGCATTATACCTGCAACCCACCCACGTATCAGGTAGATCCTGAGAATCAAATCGTTTTGTCCATGAAGTTTGATTGGGCATTCAGATGCGCTCCTTTCCATGCCATAGTTCAACTGAGCTAGGGGTTGTGGTGACTCTGCCCACCAGACCTGAAGCAGGTGACGTGTTATTAAAGGCAGGGTCTAAAATTGCCTATCTACCTAGGTAAAGTCACCAGGCGTAGGTCTATGTCCTGCAAGCTGCTGATGAGTTAGACCAAGGGTGGCATTCCCTGGATCGCCTCCGTGGTTCTGCCGTGGGCCCTGGTCAAGTGAATCTACACTTGCTCTTGGGCTGTGGTAGGCACTTGCAACACGATTTTCTCAGTACATGGTGGGGAGGTAGTCCCAAGCCCTGTGTCTTTTCGCACATCATTACACGTGGAGGCAAGTTATTTGCACACACGTAGAGCACGAACTTCCTGCTCATGTGTGTTCCGGAACGAACTTGAAGACCTCTTCACCGTAAGGAAATCAACCAATTGCACAGGTGGGGATTCCTCGTTCTCGGAGCTGATGCCCTGCTCAAGCGGGATTCCGTGGGGGCGTCAGCCTGCATGTCCTCTCAGTTAGCAGCTAGCTCTCGAGGCGCAGTCAACTGCAAGCCACCTGAAAACAGATTTTACGATATGCAGTGGGACATCACAATTGGAATTGATTGGCATTGGCTGCGCCTTATTTCTGTGACTTTGTATATCCAGATCCTTAAAAAACCAGTCGTCATGCCGTCCTCTTCAATTCACCCAGCCACACAACCTCTGCCTCGACCCTTCGTGTTGCCTTCCGCGCCAGAGAATTCTATGAAGTTTACAACGGTCTCTCGAAATGGATGAACCGCAGAATATCTCAAGTGGCGCAGGCGCCAATTCTCCAGTTCTAGACGGCGAGCACAATGCCACTCCTACGGGTCACGAGCCTTCTTCCCTGCCTTATCAAGGCGCAACCGCGCAAGGAACATACTCCTGGCCCGAAGGTGCTATCGGTTTGTCATGTCAACCGTTGAATTCCTCTCAAGCCACGACGGAATCGGCGCAATTTGCGTCGGGATCTCTCAGCCATGACACGATGCCAAATATCAACGGAATTGAATCTCACACGCAGTGGGGTTCAAATGATGACACCTTCCACGCCCAGCAGTCATTGAGAACATTGACTGAAAAACTGTCAAGAGCCCGTACCAAGAAAAGTCTCATAACGAGTACAAGTACCAAGGCTAGGAGGATTTTAGAAAAATACCCGGACGTCGATGTCAACGAGCTAGTCAACGGCCAGGGCATACTTCATTGTGCATGTCGTCTAGATCGATTGGAGCTGGTGAACGCCATCTTGGAGAGGTCGGAAGTCAATGTCAATTTGAAGACACATGAGGGGGTCACTGGGCTCCACATCGCATGCGCAAAGGACCATGTTGCCGTGGTGAACAGGCTCCGTCAGTCACCACAAATCGATGTCAACATCCGCGATAGCACGACATCCAGAACTCCTCTACACTTGGCAGCCATGCAAGGGAACCAGGACCTAATGAAACAGCTTCTTGACATGGCCAACATCGATGTGCAAGCGAAAGCCGCGGACGGCTATCTTCCTGTGCATTACGCAGCAGCACATCCGATGCAGGCAATACAGTCTTGGTTTTCCGATGATGCAGAAGGTGATGCCGACGACATATTGTTTCGACTCTGTGCGCAAGGAGCCGTGAATGCCCGGAACCCCCAGGGAAGGGGTCCTCTCCACCTCGCTGCCCAGGCTGGAAACATTGCTGCCCTGAAGGTTTTCCTCGCACATCCCGAGTTGGATATCAACATGAGAGATGCACACGGCGACACTGCTCTCCACCTCGCAGAAAGCACTGGTGTCGCTGGCATGCTTTTGGAAAAAGGTCAAGACGCCAATATCCAGAATACTGACGGCAACACGGCATTGCATTGCGCTCTGCAGTGGCGCTCGAAGGAGTTGATTGACTTCCTGATGGAGCACACGAAACTCGATTCCGATATAACGAATAAGGATATAACGAACAAGAAAGGAGAGCATTATATGCATATCGCAGTCGCCAAATGGGACCTTGAGATATTCAAACAGTTCGCCGGAACACCGCCTAACCGAAACCTCAATATGCCAGATGGAAACGGCGAGACAGTTTTACACATTGCAGCCCGTTCCAACAACATCGAAATCGTGGAGTATCTACTAAGTATTCCTAGTATCGCTGTCAATGCCAAAGACAAGATGGGCCGGACATCTTTGCACCTGGCATGTGAGGACGGGCATACCGGTACCGCAAAAATGCTGCTGATTGATGCGCCTGACATCCTTGTCAACGCCCGGGACGACAAGCATCGAACCCCACTCCACCGGGCTTGCGAGAAAGAACGACTCAACGTCGTCCACTGCCTGCTCACCAATGCAAAAGTCGATGCCGACGCTCCAGATGCGAACGGATGTACGCCACTTCATTTGGCCAGCCGATTGGCATCCGGGGAACCTATCGTGCGAGCGTTACTCCGAGCAACGAAAGATATTGATAATCAGGTCCCAGACACCGGCGCAACAGCGTTGCATCTCGCGGCCCGGGGTGGTCATTTCAAAACGGTTCAGAGCCTCCTTGAACACGGTGCGAACCCACGAGTCACTTGCAATGGCTTAGTTAGACCAGACGGCGCCATCGGCCTGGACGCTGCTGGTGTAGCCGACAAAATTGAGATTATTAATCTGATCCGACACCATCGATGGAGAACAGTAACCTTGATCGCAAACTCCCTATCTCAATCCCAGGAGGCTCTGTTGAACAGTCTGGACAGTTATACGATCGGTGTTCATACTTTCTGGAAGTGGCCGAGGACCGAAGATCTGCCAGAGAAGCACGGCACAACTTCAAGGCGCGGAAGACAGAAACTCTACCCGGACAGCAGCCCGGTGTACCATATCTACGCCAATCTTACATCCAGAAGTCGACAGGGCCATGAGCCGTGCGAGGAAGAACAATGGCAGTTGGGTCACCGAATCGAGATGGGGACCAGGAAAGGCAGCAAACCCCTCACAGAATATCGCAGGCAGCGAACAACGAAGTGGATCCATTTTTCCGCTCAAAATGTCAGTATAATCACAATACATGTCCGTGTGGCAAAATGTCGAACTGTTTATGGAGAAAGGGCTGACTCCGGACGATGTAGCGTGGATGGGTTGAAGTCGGTTGTTCCCATGTCCCGAACATTTGTGAACCCGCCGCTCACCGAAATTCTTGCGCAGGACTTTTGCAGATTGATGTATTCTCATGACACCCTCCACACTGAAGGTATTGCTGCTTTGAATTTCATCGATGAAACGTTCGACGAAAAAAGCATGGCCGTGGGGTACAATGCAGAGTTCTACAACGAAGATCTCTACCGCGAGCATTGTGTCAAGGTTTCGGACCTCCCTATTGTTACGGATCAGGTGCGGACTCCTCACTCACCCTCATGACAGCAATCTGCGATTATTATTGATTTTTTGACGAGTCTCAAGGATTCAACGGAGACAGTTCCAACACGAAACGAGACAAGCCTCAACTATAGCGGCAAGGGAGCAGTGAACAGAAGCCAGAATTACTCTGTCGCTGCCGTTGTAGTAGGTCTAGATGAAGTGTGGCCTGTTGAGGATATGGAAGCCTCTTGAATTACATTACTGAAGAAGCTCTTTCATACAGGTTCCGCTTGTAGAAATCGACATGATGAGGCCCGGATTCCTCAAGAATAACACCACATGCGTCTCGAGCAAAGGCAAGCAGCCCACGAGCGTGACCGTACATCGTCACGAGAATGAAGAGCTCAACACTTTGGAACAAGCACATGTTGAGATGATCAATTCCCTCCATTCAGTGTTCAACCTTGAACGATCAAGAAGCTTGGACCATTATTTTCACCATGATCTTGCTGAATCAGAGTTGCAAATTGTCAACGCCGAGCAAGTCCTGTCCCGCTTCATTTACCACCAACAGGCAAAGGATACGTCATGCTTGCAGGAAAACTCTATTTCAACAGACATTCCAAAGCCACGCGGCGTGTGGCCTGTTTTGAGAAAGGTCCTGAGAGCACTTGCATTGTTGGGAATGGCGAGACGTGGCACGGAAGATGCGCGAATCGAAGACGGGCCTGACGAATCGAACGTTAAGAGACACCTTCCTCGACAATACGTCATTGTGGTCCCACAGTTATGGCTGTGGAAAATCGACAGTAAGTCGCAAAATCCCGCGCGTGATTCACTGGGAGCTCTGATCTCTACAGACTTACCCCGGCACTACCGCTGAAGTCTTGTCAGATGTTTTAATCACGGCCCTCCCGGCGCGTTGGGAGCGAGAGTTCTCCAGTGTGATTTCTGCTTCAGAGTACATAAGATCTCGAGTTGAAATGCAGGAGGCCGATGTGGGCTCGGACAAATTACTGCATGAGATTGTCATGGCGTGCCTGGAATATCAACCCGCCTTCTCGCTATTCGGGCGGCAGCTCACATTTCAGGACGCGTTCTCCGGGGAGATCTCAAGGATAGTAAGTTCTCAGCAATTAATAGTCCATAATCATCCTTTTTTTGGTTGCTGTGCTAAGACAGGAGCGAGTGCAGTCTCGCGATATCGATCAGTGCTACAAGGGCTTCCGAAACGACCTTGGCAAGTCCGACGACAGGTTCCTCGATGCCTTCAAAACCGCAACCACGTCTTTGCTCGACATCGACGATGTTCTAAACGAGCTGAAAATGATAAAGCGAGTTTATCAGAATCAAGCTCAGGTCTGGGAGGACCTGCACAAGGACCAGACCTTGGAAATGCAATGCAACTGTAGCGAAGGTCAAGCCCCACTCCGGCTGTACACTGTGACGACAAGACTCGAAGAGGACGCACAGAAGGTTCGGGAGTCGGTGAGTTCCTCGCAGTATCTATAAAATCGTTTCGATATTTCTGATCCTTGGACAGGTTGTCACTCTTCTGCAATTGACTCAAGGCTCGGCGAGCACTGAGAACGCATTGAAAGCCTCTGAGCAATCCAAGATTCTCGCCATCTTCACCGTCGTAACAGTGATATTTGTAAGTCACTCGACTCCACTTAATACTCTGCAGACCAACTCAAGAGTCTATAGACCCCGCTCTCGTGGATCGCCGCACTCTTTGCTCTTAAAATAGACAGCTTCCATGCTGAGGAGACATGGACAGCCGGGCAGGTTGCCGGTGGCTCAAGTAAGCTTTCAGGCGATGTTGAATCTTCTTACTATGCATTTAAGGCCGTAATGAAATCAGATAATAACCTCAAAAATCAGTCATCTGCCTGGGAGGCACGCTTGTTCTTTGTGCGTTTGGGTGGAAGTGGCTGAATCGCGAACAACCCGCCAGGGAACGGACCTTTGACATACCTTCAGCACGCCGCAAGCATAGATCATGACGAATTGAAGCATCAGTTAGTAGTAGCTGATGCCGATAGGAATCAACATTTCAAAACTAAGTCATAAAAACTGTTCTGCCGGTTTGAGCACCTCAATGCAGAAAGCCTAGTGGCTGCTACGCTGTGCAACTAAGTACGTATAATGCTAGGGATCATGCCTGCGTATGCTTTCCGAAGACGATTCCCTCATCAAACCTCTGAAACTTCATTTCCGCTCTTCTTGGCAGCCGAAACACGCTGTGGGGATTGAGCGTCCAGTTCCGGCAACGTAAGTTGGTCAATGGGAATCAGAAGTCTTTCCCTCCAAGAGGCATTGTTCCTCCGGGCGGCGATCAGCAAATGTCCTGCCCAGCATACAAATACCACAATGAAACCCATGATGTTCTGCATTGCGGTCTCAACATGAGGCCTCGTGGTCGGTATGACAGGTGGCAGAGCGGCGCTGACAATGAGTGACACCATGCAACACACAATGATGATAGCCGCAAGGTAACTGCCCCAGATACCCATAGGCGATTTCCACTCCAGCTCGTCGGTGCTGCGGTCTTGACGCTTCATGGCTCGGTGGAGGCGTATGTGGCAGACACAAATGCTCAACCACTGTGAATAGTCAGTCGACGCTCTCTAATCAATGCCGAGGTGGTTTTTGACGGATGATACTCACCGTGAAGAAGTTGCTCGTCGAGGCCAATGCTAGGAGCCACTCGAAGATGTAAGACCCATCAGGAGCGGCGGTGATCCATGCCAGCTGTGCCACGACCAAAACAGCCAGGATCGAGTTCCTCGGCAAGCCGCTCTTAGTCGTCTTCGCAAATATTTTCGGCCCCATTCCCTGCTTGCAGATCGCCGTCAAGCTTCTCGAAGACGCGAAGAACGCTGAGCTACCCATACTGAATACTGCAGCTATGAGGAAGGCATTGATGACGTGCGGGAGGACCTTGATACCCGCCTTTTGAACTGCAGCGACAAATGGCGAGATAGCGTGCAGCTTGGCGAACTGTGGCTCGCTGAAGGTTGAAGGCTTCAAGACGAGGCCGACCACAAATAGCGGGAGGAGATAACATATTATCAGACGGCCGACGACAAGAATCGATGCCAACGGCATGACTTTTCGGGGCTCCTTGCACTCTGCTGCTGTGAGGCCGAGCATTTCCGTTCCTCCGTAGGCCATTCCTGCGGCAACAAAGACAGATATGAAGCCAGCGCCACCGTTGAGAAAGGCTTGTCCACTAGGTTGAGATAGTCAGCTTAGTTTATACTCAAAGAAATGCAAATGTGTCTTTCAATAAGTATACGAAACAAGTACAAAGCATGACTTACTTTTGCCAGTTATCAAAGCCATGCCCATCTGCTTCGCGAGTTCCACCACCGGCAATAACGATACCCGTAATCGTGAAGATCATCAGGACAACGATTTTCGCGATGCCAAGAGCGCGCTCGACCTCAGCATACGTCTTCGCGCCAAAGACATGGACCATAAACAACCCCAATATGAAGACAGGCACAAGCGCCACACCGGGAACCACCTCGCCCCAGTACTTCTCGATGAGTATAATGACCGTGACCTCGAACGGGACAATAAGCATGAAATTCACGTTGTAGTTCCAGCCCATGGCGAAACCCCAGCTAGGCGAGATGAACCGCACCGAGAAGTCGTAGAAGGAGCCCTGGACGGGGAAGCTTGCTGAAAGCTCGCCCAGCGCGCACATGGTCAGCCACACGGCGAGCCCGACGAGGGCGAAGGCGAAGAAGAGGCCGCCGGGACCGCCCTGCTGAAGGCCCTTTGACGATGCTATGAACAGCCCCGCGCCGATGGAGCCACCGAGGGCCATGAAGACGAACTGGCGTGTTGAGATTTGCTCCTTCAGGCCTGTGTTGTCGGCCTGCTCGCCGGCTGCTACGGAGATGGTGTCATTGCTTGAAGTGGCCGTGGCGCGGCTGGTTGTTTTGAAGATGGATGTTATTTTGGAGGCCATTGTGTAGCTTGATTCATGTCTTTGGCGAGAAGTTCTCTGGCACACGAAAGGTGTATTATGGAACGGGAGAGAAATTCTCCCGGGCCTGAGAAGCAATTATTTAAGAGCAATCAAAACGGCCAATTAATCATGCGTGGTTGAACTAGTCCAAGATGTTGGCTGGGGGCTAAGAAGTTTAGTGCGCGCAGTTGGCCTGGCCGTAAGGTGAGGCCATACTGAGTCCGCGTCACGTAGCACTTGCACGAGGGAGCAAAGCAAGTACCCAATTCTATGACCACTTGGCTTTAGAAAGAGTCGATGGGTTTCCCATGATACAAGTGAGTCGTACCTAGGTATCTAGCGTTTTCGGCGTTGAGACCTAACGCATGGTGATGCTTAATGCCCGCCCACGATATTCAAAGATAGCTACACCTACATAGAAAAACCCAACGACTTCTTGGGCAGAATGGAGGTCGTCTTCGCGTGAACCCAGCTGGCAATTCTATGTACCCGCCATGTCGTACATATATGTCTCCATATACATTTACAGGACGAGTGATTTCGCGCCAGGCTACAAGTGGAAGTGCCAGTACGGGCTGAATTCAACTAGCACCATGACAGTCCACGCGCCATCAGGACCGACGAATAGTAGGAGCCATAGCACAAACGGCAAGCCAGATGCTTCTCCATTGAACAGAAGAAAACGTCTGGAGTTTTTGTTTTGCGCATCATAGGTCGAAGTCGCGGTGCTGAGGTGCAGAATTCGTCAGCTAAGGGGTGCTCGCACGATTGACACTGGGGTGAAACCCTGCAGCTTAGACCTGGATATCCGAAAGCAGAGTATTTCAGGTATCAGTGGGCGAGACACTACAGCGAATGGATTTCCAGGTTGATCTCGATGACAGACGTGCTAGCTGTGTGCTAGCCTCGTCTAAGTCGCAACGCTACGAGCCAGCGAGTCAAGCGTTGGCACAACGACACAGGCTCCAGTGATAGCTATGGCTATACCTGAGGCGACACAAGGGGATGCAATG
>JACBFG010000031.1:210275-239857 GCA_013435955.1 Diaporthe sp. HANT25 | reverse complement strand
CCCCCCCCCCCATAACGCCTCGCCATGCATGAGGACCAGGACCGGCAAAAACAACAGAGTAACAACCATCTGTTGTACAGAATGACCAAGGACGGAACCACTGCGCCATCCATGCGCTTCGACACAGCGATATGAATCTCAGACAAACCTCTTTTACCTATTCCAAGATCCCAACTCAGCACACACCCTGGCTCACACCCGCAAGGCCCTCCCAGGCCTTCTCCACGACCTTCTCGCCCACGCCAAACACCCCGCTCAGCTGCATCAGCGAGTCGACCGTGAACTGCTCAGCGCGCGTACCGCTGTAGTCGATGCCGTTCAGGCGCGTGACTAGGCTCTGGGCCCTCTTTGCGCCGAAACCCCGGAGGCCCTTGATCAGGCTCACGTCGCGGGAGTTCACGATGTCGAGGAGCTGGTGCGTGCGGGGATCGTCCGCTGGGAGGCTGGCCAGGATATTTGCCTCGTGAGAAGATGAAGATTTGGCTTTGGAGCTGGGCTGTGAACGCTTAGGAGGACCGTCGACGTAGCTCTCGTCAGCCTCAGCGCCTGCGTCACCGTCGACGGATGCAGCATCGTCACCGTTGTCCTCTTCATCGGGCTGGTGCCTTGGGGCATTCTTCCTGCCCTTGGACTTCTGTTGCTCCTGGACTTGCTCGCTGCCCTCCATGTTCACGTTCTTTGCAGCAATCTTTGCCTTCAGCTTTTCGATCTTGCCTAGCAGCTTTGGTTGCCTTGGAAAGTACCGCAGTGCGGACTCGTAGCATGTCAGTGTACCCTCGTCGTCGCCCTGTTCTTTGAGCTTCCTTGCTTGGAGTAGAAGCCGCATGCCCTCGGATTTCCCGCCAGATGTCTCCCCTTGTGTGTCTTCGATGCGTCGCTCGAGGGCGTCGAGTCTCCGTTGCACAGCTTCACTGATGTCAGCCGAAGGTGGTTGAACGGGAACGGCCGTATGCTCCTCCTGTTGCCTAGACTCTGCTGCAATTCTCGAAGCGAGAATCTCCTGCACTTTACGCTCGACCATCTCCTCAATTTGCGCGGCTGACATGGTCATGGACTGCGATGCAGAGGTCGGGTGAGGTCGTGTCAACATAGCTGGACGGACCATCTTTGATGGCCGGGTAGGTGCATCAATGGTGTCAGATTTACGTTTGCTGGAGAGCGCATTCCTCGGTTCGGAAGACAGTGTTGCTGCGACGGGGCGAGGAGCTGCAGTTTTGCGATCCACGAAAACACTGAACGCCTTTGTAGGCTTGTCCTTTGCCTTCTCCTTGTCTGCTTTTTCCTTCGCCAACGCACCTGCGTGGACGTTGTGCACATTCGTCAGCGGTCTCAAAGGTTGTCTCTGAATACCTGTTCCGCTCAGGTTCATGGTCCGTGGCGCCTGCTTGAAAACAATTTCATTCTCAATCTCCCGGACCTCAATTCTCTTGGCACGTGAGCTGACGTTCAGACTGCTCAGGGTGTCCAGGTGATAGCTCCTGATTGGGGCGAGGTTGAGGATCATGACAGTGATACCGTTGTTCTGACCAAGAGAGAGGATTCTGGTCATCTTAGATTCGCGGTAGGGAATGTGCTTGTCACCACGAGAGATCGCGTCGACGCATTGTGAGAGAACGAAGAGAGACTTGTTGATGGCGGCAGACTCGACCAGACGCTCGCGGTTATTTTCAGTGCGACGGTTGTCTTCTGATCCTGCAAGATCGATCATAGATACGGTGCTCTCGAGCACCTGGTCGCCGGTGGTTTGAGTCACTTTGACGCGCAGGATCGCGTGGCTTCGACTGCTATGGGCATTGAGCTTAGTGGCCGCCGTGATACGGTTGTTGTTCGCCTCAATGTAGAGCTTCTCAAAGTCTTTGAGGTCCTCGCATGGCTGCTCCGACAAGCCGACCACAATCGTCTTGCCATTGGCCTCACGCAGAGGTAGTCCAGAGGGTGTGCGCTTCTCTGGAGGTTGAAGTAGATCAAATACTTTGTCGTTGTATATTTCGTAGTATGATAGTAGGACGTCGACTGTGGTGGCACCACTAGAGTCCTTGGCGGTTTTCTTTCCCCGACGGAAGACATTGCTCAGGAGCCGGGGGATGAGGCCTCTGTCAGCGAGCTTCAGTCCTCCTCGCATCGTGTGGGTTTTGCCAGTTCCCGTCACTCCGTATGCGAAAATGGTGACATCGAGGCCTTGAAAAAGGGCTTTCATGTGGGGGGAGACTGTGGTAGAGCGTCTGTCAGTGGTTGTGTTGGCGATATGCATGGGACAAAAAGTCAACCTGCCTTCGGCAGTAAACAACGCCTCCTGTGTTGCCGACTGGTCGTAAACACCGCCAAAGGAGAAGTTGAAATCCTCAGACTCGTTCTTTGGATTTGGTATTTTGACGATGGTTGGCTTCTTGTTTTCATCTTGGCTGTCTGCGCGGACAATAATGTCTTTCTCGGCCTCGCCCTCCAGCAATGGTCGTATCCTTGCGACGACCCTGACAGACATGTTTGGTACCGCTGCAGACCGCAATTGGGCGTGGAATGTCGTGTAGAATTGAACAGGAAGACCGAGGAAGGCAAACAAAAAATCCAATTGACACCTATCCGCAAGATTGAGAGGCCCCTTTCCCCTTCTCCGTACTGTGCACAGGTCCTGGGTGCTGAAGAGCTTCAAGTGTCGAACAGCACAGCCGACTCCCCTGTCCTGCAATGTACAATATTGTCGAAGGTTTTGGTTGTCGCAGCAACGGCCGTGTCGAGCTCACCCCTGCCCACTGTTTCCAAAGTCACTGTGGGGTCAACTGCTGCAGCAGAGAAGCTCCAGTTTTGGTCTCTTGGCCCGTGCGCATGTCTGGAGCTCTTCCGTCATTATCCCAGGTACCGGGCAGGTCCGAATTTTGACGATGCATTGAAGCGGACTTGTACGCATCCCACGTCAGACACTCCTTCTCTCATTCTGCTGCCACCGAGCAGCCCACCACCCCTATGATGCGAGGTCAATTGCCCCTGGTGAGGGCAGCGCGGCCTCTGGGCAGGGTACGACCCTCCTGGATCTGCCTGCAGTGTCGTGCGATCCAGCTCAGCGCATCGCCGTCAACCGAATCCCCTCGCTTGGGAGGAGATGCCTTCGGCGCAGCCGTCGAGGCAAGAGATCCAGCAGGTATTGGCAGACTCCTGGGTCGGAACAACTGAGCAAACATTGACTTGCTTTTCAAACAGATGCTCGGTTCGAAGTGCTCGGCTCTCCTTATTCTCTCCTCTCAGTCACCCTTTCAGCCTCCCAGAAGCTGTACACCAGAAGAGGCACGCTCGTCACCGTCGCAGGCAAAGCAGAGAATGTGAGTATGGTCGCAAAACTTCCGGATTCTTCATTTGGCTGATTTTACTGCCCTCCGACAGACACAATCTACGCTCCGACTCCTCTCGCCCTTCCGTCATGCCCTCCTCGCCATGCCTTTCCTCTACCAGCGAATATCCTCTACGTCTCCCGTGACAGCTCTAATCGCGACCAAGTCGCCCAATACTACGTTTTCGATCCTGCATCTGGATGGCACCACCGACTGGCAGGTCGCCCAACGGAATGCCCTCCTCGCCTGGACGGGCCACACCTTGAGCATCGCACCCCGAATCCAGCGCGGTCTGGCGCCAGCACACTGGGGAAACCATCATATTACAGGCAGAGGTCTAGTCGCATTGGCTGCGCCGGGACAAATATACCAGGTCACGCTGGGTCAGGGTGAGGAGCTGGTAGTGCATCCCAGCCATGTCGTCGCGTACAGCGTCGACAGGAACGCGCCGTTGCCCTTCCGATTCAAGAGCTCCTCCTGGACGCTGCAAATCCCATCGCTCCCCGACATCCTGGTGCCGAAGGGCTGGGCCAAGTTCTGGAAGGATACGAAAGAGACAGGGTTCTACAAGTTCTTGGCTAGGGTGCTGATCAGTTTGCGCACAACAGCCAGGAGATCCATCTTCGGAGACCGGCTCTTCCTGCAATTCAAGGGCCCAACGACAATCCTCATGTCTAGCCGAGGCGTCAGAGTCAGTGATGTGCTGACGAGGGAGCAAGTAAATGAAATAGCAGACGCCGAGGCGGGCGTGGTGCCCAAAGCAGTGGAGGCTGCTGCCAAGCCGCAGAAGCCAGTGGCCAGCCCCGAACCAGCTGCCGGTGCAGACGCGACATCATCGAGCGAGAAACCGATGGCTATGCACGTGGCCACGGTGGGGAAGGATGGGAAGGTTCGCTTCGAGGACAGCAAAGATCTGAAGGACTTTGTCCGATCGTGAGCGACGTACCAAAGGCGTGGCCCTTCCCGACCTGGAAGCAAGTCCTTCCACTCACTATAATTCATATGTATCAACACAGCAACTACGTATAAACATTGAAAGCCGAATATGGCTACACTGCCAGCCTTGCGTTTCGTTAGAGCCCAGAAATGAGTCTTCGCTGGCCACTTGTTTGGCGATGGAAAGGGTTGACGGATCCTTCACAATTTTACCGAGGCCAGAAGATGCTCAGCGCGCCAAATTCGCGGTCATTTTTCCAGAGATGGAACGGTGAACCCGGTGCAAGGAGGAATGTGTAGGGTGAGATTTATGACACATGAGGAAAAGGTGCAAACCAGGACCCATACGCCGCACCGGCTTTTTCGGCCCCGAAGCCCATGCACGGGATGTTCATCCAATTCTCGGCGTAAGGCGGCCGCACTGACGGCTACCACAGGGCCGGAATCAACGTCCTGCAAAGAGAATTTGCCTGCTGGCACGTCGATCAGCACGGCGCCGCGATTATCTGATCTTGAGATAACTTGGCTTGGCATCAGCTCGAATCTCCGAGCCCACCCTCCCGAGTCCAACGTCTTGGTTCATCCCGAGTCATTGGCGGCTGAAAGACAAGGGCCAATGTGAAAGAGCGTGGCGCTTGGCCTCGCTTCTCGCGTTCCACTTAACCTCCGACCTGGACGGTGGTTTTGGGCCGATCTTTTTTGTTCGGCACTAGCCTCGCTCCCGGCATTGTTGATATTCCTAAGCCAAGCAGGGAGTTGCGACGAGCTGTGAGTGACAGATCGTCGCGCCTACTTGTACCACCTGTCCAACATTCACACTCCAGACGCGCTCTGGCCGCTCACTGATGTTCGTGGTATTATTGGTGATACTCGGTTCGGCCATTATGTGCTACCAGGTGGTTCATCTTGTCGTTTGGGTCTGGCAGTATCCTGCCGGCGGGGGACGCTACAAGCATCTGTCCCACATTCCGACGGTTTCGTCTACGGCTCCACGCCTATCTCCGGATTCTGACATCGAGGAGGCTTCAGTAGGAGCAACGCCAGGCTTCTGCTTACCGATCTTGATTAGAGCTTGCCGCATTCTTTAAATCGGAATCGGCCCAATTTTTCGGTCTTTACAGGGCTGGACCCCAGAATTACTTGGTCCCGCAGTCTGGGGGCTAGCGGCATACTCTGACTCTTTGGAAACTCGGTCTTTTGCTTACAAGAATGCCGCCCCATAGCTCCGACCGAGCTGGGGGGTTGGACCTGAGACGGAGTAATTTCCATACACCCATCTCATTATCCATCTTTTTCCAGGTGACCCATTAAAAGTCCTCTCTGTCCCGCTTTTGGCTATCAAATATCTACCATGCAGATTTCAAACACTGATCTCGAAGACAAGATCACATCCGCTTTCGTTCCATCCCGAATTTAATCGATGTCATCGCCCTTACAGACACTCGACATTAGACTATCAATGCCATTCTGGAGGCTCAACTTGTGCGCGAAAACAAGCTTCAACCAACTCTAGGTCGCCGCGTCCAAAGTCTTGGCCCCTAAAGCCAAGGCCCCAACGTATAAGTCGCAAATAGACCCAAGGAGTCAGCTTAACCACGCGTCAGGTCCAACATGTCTGATACTGTCAGCGCGCACTCGGACTCGTCGAGGGATCTCGAGGAACACAAGCAAAGACAGGCCGATATGACCCCCTACGAATCTAGAAAGCCGTCTCTGGACCGGATCCAATCGAAGAACAGCCAGACAAACGCAAACATCAGTGGCGAACCAAGAAATGTCGCCGAGGCAGAGATCGAAGAGGGCGAGAGGGAGAAAAAGGAGGCCGGCGAGAAGGACGCCGCCGGTCCACCGCCTGGCTCGGGCTTCCACCCCAGCGACTTCCCTGATGGCGGCCTCAAGGCCTGGCTGGTAGTATTTGGCGGCTGGTGCGGGCTCTTCTGTACCTTTGGGTTCATCAACTGCATCGGCGTGTTCCAGGAGTACTACGTCCGCGGTCCACTTTCCGACTACTCGACCAGTACGGTCTCCTGGATCACATCGATGGAGGTCTGGGGCCTGGTCTTCTTCGGGTTGATATTCGGGCGGGTCTTCGACGTCTACGGGCCGCGTTGGATGCTCGTCATCGGCACGGTGGTGTACATCTTTGGCTTGATGATGACGAGCCTCTGCTCCGAGTACTGGCAGTTCTTCCTCGCTCAGGGAGTGTGCGCCGCCATCGCTGCATCGGCCGTGTTCAATGCCTGCATGACGAGTGTCTTCTCGTGGTTCTTCAAGAAGAGGGCCGCAGCGCTGGGGATCATGGTCAGCGGGAGCTCCGTCGGCGGTGTCGTCATGCCCATCATGATTCAGAAGCTCATCCCTCAGATCGGCTTCCCCTGGACGATGCGCGCGGTAGCTTTTGTCTACCTTGGCTTGCTGGCCATAAGCTGTGTGACTATCAGGACCAGGCTGCCTCCCCGGCCGAAGCCACTGGTCATCGCAGACTACCTCGCCGGTTTCAAGGAGCCGGCCTTCGCGCTGACGCTTGCCGGGAATTTCCTCTTCTTCTGGGGAATGTTCATTCCCTTCAACTATGTCATCCTGCAGGCGCAGCAATCTGGCATGGACCCGACTCTCGTCGAATACCTCTTGCCTATTATCAATGCTGTCAGGTGAGAGACAATCCCTCTACTTCCCGAGTCAAAATGTACCAAGTGCTAACGGGCCACAATAGCATTTTCGGACGAATCATCCCAGGTATTATCGCCGATAAGGTAGGCCGCTACAACACGGTCATATTCATCTCTACACTGTCGGCAGTTGTCACCCTCGCCGTCTGGATCCCTTCCAACAACTCGTCGGCAGCCCTCATCGTCTTCGCGATCCTGTTTGGTTTCGCCTCCGGTGGCGTCATCTCAATCAGCCCATCCCTTATCGCGCAGATCTCAGACATTCGCCAGATTGGAAACCGCAACGGCATCGCATTCGTTGCGATGAGCTTTGGTGGCCTGACTGGTTCGCCCATCGCCGGCGCGATTGTGTCCCGCCAGCACGGTGACTTCCTGGGTCTGCAGCTGTTCTGCGGCCTGGCTATGGCC
This sequence comes from Diaporthe sp. HANT25, assembly GCA_013435955.1. Lineage (NCBI taxonomy): Eukaryota > Fungi > Ascomycota > Sordariomycetes > Diaporthales > Diaporthaceae > Diaporthe > Diaporthe sp. HANT25. Next base: position 232,521 of record JACBFG010000031.1, on the reverse strand, counting down.
TGTTCGGCGTTTGTTTACATTGCTGCGAGGTGGGTACAGGTCGGGATGAAGATGACAAAGATCTGAGACCTGGGCCATGCATGTACGATGAATGCGGTGTAGTTTGGTTTACTTTTCGCGACCAATGATACCAAGGGACCTTTGACGGCATAGAATTACGCTCTTTGCATTTGCTGGGAAGACGGCGGCTTCAATCAGGCGCATCTGGGGCTTAGACCGGAGGACGGGATAATCACAAGACGGCACAATATGGCTACATAGCTCTGAGCGTATAAACATAATCACATCTCAACTTCACCTGAACTCGGTTGCCCGGCCCTGGCAGCAACTCGAGGCGCTTGGAAAATCCCCATGACAAAAGTCTTTGCCGCCGACCTAGTGCTCATGCAGGTCTCTGCCTGCGGCCCCCAACCACACAAATGCCGACTGTTGCCCAAGCCATCCTGCGGTGCTGCCGTGCCGCTGAGCCACGGGTCATGTGCGACCCGCCAGAGGATGTGGGCTCCCTTCACCGGCGGTGCCATTGGCGTCGACCTGTCTTACCTTTGGCGCACATGGTTTATGGTCCACATTTTTCTCTTTCTCCCAGCCCGCGCGCAAAAAGCAAACCCAGGGCTGTGTCACGCATCGCCGGCCCACCAACAGGCGTTTGCTGACACGGCTTTAGCATCTTCCGATGCGATGCAGCGAGGCAGCGTGCTGATCTTCTTCTGCCTAAGCACAGAAATGCTGTGCCGCATGCAGCCAGTCCTCGTTTTTCTATCTTGCTGCTTCGCTTCCCGGTGAATGTTTCATGCTGCGCCAAGTATGATGAGCCTCCCGTGCCTCCCTCTCCCCCCGTCCCCCGCATATTGAGGCTTGTGTCTGTCTGGTGGTGGGCAGGGCAGGAAGCATGAGTTCCGAGGTCCTTTTGATTGCCCGCCGTCCGAACATGCTTTCTCTCTCTCGCACGTAATAGTTAGTAGTGGCCAGCTGGCAGCCTAGCTCTGTTTCGAGTTCGATCTGTCTTATGTGCTGTCCGCGGAACCGCGATCCTGCCCACCAGCTAGTTAGCTGATGTTGAGATACCTACCCTACGTATGTAGTGCATCGTATGTTCTTCACACACAGTCGCCGCGAGGCCTCAGACAAGGGCATGAATACATCACACCTCTGCAGCCAAACCCGAATCAAAGCTCTGACTCTGGACCAGTCTAGACCTCGAAATCGCCTATTCTTTCAACCCCAAGAGCCGCCCTTCTTAGAGGGAGATCTAGAAAATCAACCTGCACTGTTCAGACAACAACATGGATACCGCCCTGGTAAAAGACGTCGACGAGCAGCCACAGTCCTCATGGCACAGAAAGCCAGACGGACCTCACCGGCTGGCAGACATGCGGACCCAGCCGCAGATTGATTCGGTACTCACCGACGATGACGATCACGTCAGAGACGTTGACGGTGAGAATTCACCAACGCCACATTCGGCGTGGTATCGCAAGCCACGTCCGGAGCGGGTTTCTAGTATCGATCCGGATGTCGAGTTTGGCGAACAGGCGGATGAGAAGACCCGCAGGATCTGCGGTTGCTCACGGCCGACTTTCATTGTTATAATGTTCTTTTTGGTAGTCGTCATTGCGGCAGCGATTGCGGGAGGCGTTGCTGGGTCCCAGGCTTGGAGGTAAGTCCGCTATCTTCTGACTTTGCGAAAGAAATGCAATTGCTGACAAATTTGACACAGGGGCTCTGCTTCAACATCGCAATCGACCGCTTGATGATCTGTACAGTAGGAGTAATAGGCTGCTTCATGTAGTCAGTTCGATGACATAATTTTTGAAAGATGAGTCGAGAAGTTGTTGCATTTTGACTTTAGGTTTTGATTGAGCCCTGGAAGAATCAGAGGAAGACTGAACAATGCGGCGTTAGACGGGGCCCCAAGAGATCCTGAGCAGGAGCATCAGTGTGGCTATCAAGGCTTTGAATGGTATTTCTATAGAGATCTTCTTGTGTGATATTGACGCCGGGAATAAAAGGCGGAGACAGGCACGCACATCAGCAGGCCTCACAAAAAGTATTCAGACGGTAAACAGGTATGAAATGGCCCTTGCTTGAATCGCTTGCCCGCGTTCTTGTATTTGGGTATGGAAGCCAGGAGTGCTTCACAAATGAAACATTTTCACAAATCGAAAGCCACCTTATTGTCAATGCCAATTGAAATTGTAGGATTTTCTACTTGAAGACTGCGGTTTCAGCCCATGCTGGCAATCCGCCACATTGAGTCGTCCTCCACTTCCACCTCTTCATCGAGATCCAGCGTATTCCCGGTAAAGTGCTCGCCGATATCCAAAGCTCGCCCCCGACAAGTGACCAACAGCTTGAAAATGACCTCATCACTCGCTTTTACACGACGGACCAATCTCCTGATGATTGCATCCGTACCCTCCTTCGGAACACCTGTTTCGTACAAGGAAACCTCGTCGAGAATGCAGAGGAGAATCGTCTTCGACGGCAGCTGCTGCTGAAGTTGAAGAAATACGGTGCACATCACCTTGAGGTTGAGATTTCCGAGGAGGCCCCAATCCTCTTGTGACAAGAAGGAGAGGTCGACCTCAAAGGACCGGCTCAACATGTGGCTGATGAGCTGGCCTGTGAGACTGGCCATCATGGTCTCTGCAGGTGACAAGGTTTCATGCTCTGTGCCGTAGGGGTTGTGCTCGGCACAGAAATACCTTAGGGTAAGACTCTTGTGGGTCTCATTCTTCTCAGATATCTGGGCGAGTCTGGCCGCCGTGAAGCTGAGAGGGGAGACGCCTTCCGCACTAGATAGGTCTTCATTCCCGTTGACGAGAAGGGTACCAGATGACGTGCTTGTCATGAAGGCTTTGAATGCAGAGTTTTTGATGAGGGCGGCTGCTCTGGCCTGGTCAGCCTCAGCCAGTGCGGCTCCAAGGCTCAAACACATTTCTGTGTCTTTCAGGACAACATCAGGGTTGTATTTCAATACGTCTAGCAAGCTTTTCGCACGGTCCAAGTCGTCTTGATAGCCAGTGTCAGTCATGTTTACACAGCCTGAGAGAATCAGAAACCCCACTTACGCTGGAACCTTTCTTCCATCAGCTTCTTATTCTTAGTTGATTGCATTTCCTGGGCAATGGAATCTGAAAACGCACGTCAGGTTTTATTCTCCTCCCGGCGCTCACATGGGCAGAACTACCTTGTTGTCCTTGGATGGGGAGTAATCGGGCTTCAGAGCTTAGAAACAATTTGTAGTACAAATTCGTCAAAATAGCAAGAGTCTGGTCAAGTTTCTTGCTCGAATCTTGCAGGACACCGTTCTGGAGGAAAACTTCCTGATTAATGTCGACTATGCGTCTCTGCATGCAGATACTGGCCTGGCTTTTGATGCGTTGAACTCTCGATTTGATGTCTTCGCAGCTTTCAAGCAGCTTGTTCTTGTAGGATGACTGCTTGAGAATTGGCTGGTAGACCTTGTCTGTAGGCATCATTGTTTAGCAATCAATCAGTGATGTTGGCTAGTCACAGAAGTACTCAGTCGGACTCACTCCATGAACTTTCCACAAAGAATTGCATGATGTGATTCAGAGCCCTGAGGATAGACAAGTAGAGTTCAAAGGTCTTTTGTTCTAGAAGCTGGTCTCGAAATCTGCCGTATATTTCGATGTATGTTTTGGCGTCATCCATCATCTCAGGAATTTCGGCTAGTGTTTCGAGGATGACAGCTTCCACTTTTGAGAAGGCACCAAGAGCCTGTGATAACGTCAGTTACTTCTCAGTCTGATTGACTTTAGCCAGAAAAGTAATCCCATCAAAGAAAACCCATGTGAGTTCATAACGCACCCCGACCGCTAACGTGAAAACACCACATATGCTGGATGTGAATTTAGCATCAATTCATGCCGAAATGAGTCCAATTAGCACAATCATACCTGGAACCATAATCACCTGCCGGTAACAACTCCAACCAGGACTTGAAGGCGTCTGAATGTTTCCCCAGCTTTTCTAGACACTTCATCATCTTTGATGATCTTTTCGGGCTCGTGGACCATCGTGTTGCCAGTGAATGAACTTCTCCCATGACTTGTTCCCAAGTAATTTGTCGCAAATTTAGACTAGTGCGATGCTTATGGCTGCTTGGACTCCTTCTGTCCAGCTTTTCGCGCACCTGGGCCATTAAGTTGAAGAGCTGATTGACCGCTTCATCGGCTTCCTTCCACATCTCAACACTCCAAAAAAAACCAATAGGTTAGGCTCAATCTTTCAGCGGGAACATTCACAGGCTTGGAGTGACCTAACTTGATCTGATTCTGCTTCCTGGCTTCGGCCACAGAACCAAAGCGGTCGAGGCTCTCTATATGTACAGGTGCCGGGGCACCGAACGCAGGGTTGTTGATCTCTGTGAATGCTGCAGCATTTGTTGGAGGCGCGCGAGGACGGCGCATAATGAAATCCTCTCGTTCAAGATCTCGTTGCGAACTCATTGCCCTCATCTACATGGGGCTGCGCAACCAACTGTGTCAAGAAACTTCGAGGCCTTACTTCAAACTGGGATGCGCTCTTGTGGTAAGGCCAGCGTCATGGTCCCATTGATTCAAACAGCTGCCTCTAGGCGTTGGTGAGCTGCATCTGCAGTCATGCTGACCGTGCTCCTTCGTGCTGCCTTGTGCGATTTAGGTGTGGACAATGTGAGCGAATTACTTCAGGTAAGACTTGTATACCCCGGCATGTTTGCTGGTTTTTGTGGGCCTACCACCAATAGATCAGTCTTGTCATACCATACCTCTTCCACACAACCTCTTCCGTACCACCCACCCCTCTTCCGTACTTAGGCAACCTGTGGCCATCTCGATGAGCACCATTACACCTCGGAAACTTTCTCGGTTCCTCCTTTTTTCCGAGTGTCTCCGTAGCCATTTTTGAGAGCAGAGCGAGAGTCGGGAGTATATTACTTCATTTTGCATCCAGGCCAAATATACCATCATTCGGCCTGTTCAGCACATTTTGCCACGGCTTTACGCCTCGAAAAATCTCAAATCACGGTTTCTCGTCACTTCAAAATGGCCCCTGAAGTTGTTGATAAGGCACCAAAGATCTCGGAGCAGCCTGATCAAAGGTCGTCTCCGTGCGCGCATCCATCTTTTCGTGGGGCCGACGCCAGCTTCACAGGCAATCAAGGGCCTGGAGACATGGCGATGGCTACTGATGAAACACAATGTAGAACTCTGGTCGATGCGGTAGATGCCGCCGCCGCCGACTGTCTGAAGAATGCGGTTGAAGATGGGGAAGATGAACGCTGGGATACGGTCGATGAAAAGGTTTAAAATACCACTCTATACCGTGGTCCGGTATTTATCAACAAATAGCTAACTACTCTACACAAGGTCCGGGACGCACAGTACGTCACCATGGGCCGTCAACTTCTAGAAAACGAGAAGAAGACTGGCGATCTGAGACGACGATCGAAACAGGCGATTCTGCATTTGACCTTCACCGAAATGAGGATCAATCAAATGGAACAGCAAATTCGGAAGCTAGAGGCTGAACTTTACAACAAACCAGATGACTTCCAGCTCAACGTGATGAGGCGGCAGGCTCCTACCTATAAATCGTTCATCAAGCGATCTTCACATGGCGAATTTCTCATGAACCTTCAGTCAGTAGCGATTCCCTCTCAGGAACAAGCATCCTTGGAAGTCCTTATGGCAGACCCTGGCACATCAGCTACGCTTGGATCAGGTCAAGATGCAGCTAGCCACTCGACAAGCACATATCAGCGTCAGCATCGACAGACGCCGGAAAGGCTACGGATAAGATTCGCCCCACTTATAAAGACTCTTGAGAAGGTCTGCAGAGAAACCTTGTCCAATTACAACTTCTGGGCTGGCGACCCCGGGGACCGAGAGCGAGCTGGGTGTTCTCCAACCGTACTTTTGAGACCATGGAAGCTCATAGTCGCTTACGAAAAAGAAATACGGGACAGCATCCGCAACATCGATGCCTTTGTGGAGCCGGCTCGACCGGGTGATTTGAGCAGTGGAAATTCAGAATTGCTGGTGGTGGAGAATGGTGAGTATTAACTTACCCTCCGTAATTGGTTATCGTGAGCCTTCACGCACGTCGTGGTCTGAAGAGTTTCGCTTCATTTCCCGTCCTGACCATTTTATTCGGTTCAGTTGAGTTCAAGCGCTCAGATTTGGTACGAGAACTGAACCTGTTTGTGGAGTTTCTCGACGTGGACCTCAAGCCGACTGTCGATCTGCGTAAAGCAATCAAGGAAGGGACAGCGACCGAGATCGAATACGGTGACTTGTGGCATCTATTTGAACTTGGAGATACGGTCATTAGCCCCAGTACCACGGCCCAAGCTTTTCGAGTTGTCAACTTCACCGGCGGAAGAGAGCTTCTGATACCGCGTATAGTGTCTGAAGAGCCTGGACGTCCAACACTACCATCTGTGAGTGTGGGAGGGTTTGCGGTGGATTGCTACAGCTTGTGTTTCGACGGAACAGACTACGTGCCAGTTTTGGAGAAATTCTTGATTCGAAAATACCACGGTCGCAAGCCTATCAGATCTCTGGAAGTCTTCCCGCTGAAGTTCGCCCAAGACTCGGAACTTCGTTACCGGGAATTCGAGACACAAGGGCAGAGATACCTGAAATTAACACGTGCACCATTTTCTCATCACATGTTCCGGGGTAGAACAATAGACGAACCACCTCAGCAACTCGATACTCAAGTCATAGTGGATGTCACCTTGGCTATCAATAACGAGCCTGGATGGCAGCTGGACAACGGAGCCTCGGTTGAAAATTTCACCAAATTTGACGAACGCGAGACCAAAATGCCGTCATTCTGTTACCACGGGATTCAATACGAGGGTCACTGTGGATCGGACTACGTCTTTAAAGACTTGACTATGAAGCATTCTGGGATCAATCCTTTAGGTTCAGATCTCGATGGGCTCCTTCGGCCTCGAAGAGGTGACGAGTTGAAGCAAGAGGACATCATATTGCTCCCAAAGTGGGTGCATGCTTTCGTCTTGCGCAGTCGCCAGTGGGTGACATTGAATACTGAAGACCTTTCCGAGGTGCAATTTGACAACAACTTTGACGAACTTATGTTCTCTCCCAATCACAAGCAAACCATTATAGCTCTTGTGGAAACCCACGAGAACGCGAGGACAAATACATCGCAGAGCTCCCACTCGGTCGGTCCTGCACTGGATTTGGTGCGAGGAAAGGGAGCTGGGCTAATTATTTTGCTACACGGCGAACCTGGTAAGACAAACAAACAACACAATATCTTTTTGTGAATATCTTGGTGATTTCAACATATTCTAACTTGTTCTCAGGAGTTGGAAAGACATCGACAGCTGAGTGCGTGGCGGACAAGACGAAGAGACCACTGTTTCCAATCACCTGTGGAGATATCGGAGAGTCAGCCATGGAGGTTGAGAAGAACCTCCACCATAATTTCGCCCTAGCTTACAAGTGGGGCTGTGTCCTCCTGCTTGATGAAGCCGACATCTTCCTCGCTAAACGGAACAAGACTGACCTGAGGCGCAACGCTGTCACCAGTGTATTCTTGCGCAGTCTGGAATACTACGCCGGCATCCTGTTCTTGACTACCAACCGGGTGGGTGGCATTGATCCAGCTTTTAAGTCGCGGATCCAGTTAAGTCTGTACTACCCACGGATCGATCTGGATACTACAGTGAAACTATACGAGGTCTTTCTCCAGCGAGCTCGCAATGAGCAGAAAAGGATTGGAGTCACACAGTTCAAGATCAAACAGAAGGAGATCCTGAAGTTTGCGGCGCGCCACTTTCGGCGACTTCAGAAGGAGGGTTACAGTACCTGGAATGGAAGGTAAGTGCTATGTCTAATCATTCTCTTGTGTCTTCAGTAATCACGCATAGTTGTGTTGACAACTCATAAGACAAATACGCAACGCCTGCCAGACGGCCATTGCGCTTGTGGAGCACCAGGCCGCTCATTTGGAAGACGGCCAGCCAATACCTGTGTTGGGAAGACAGCATTTCGAGACCGTAGCCGAAGGGTCAAAAGAATTCGATCGCTACCTGAGGAAGACTCTCCTAGCTGGAGACGAAGAAATTGCCAGGAGGGACCAATGGCGGAACGATTACATTCAGGACGTCGATGCCACGCGGCCTCCATCGGTGAAACCTCTACCTAAAGCATCTTCTTCTCGCGCTGTACCTCAGGCTGTGACGAATTCAGAGAGCGAGAGCAGTGATGGTTCGGAAACAGAGAGCAACAACGACGATGACGACAACGTCAAGCCTGTGACTGGGACTGAAGGAGGTGTTGCTCAAGCGGATGCTGGAGAGAATGCGGACGATGACGATGCCGAGTATCAGGACTTCCTGAAATTCAAGGCTATGAAGGAAAAGAATAAAAGAAGATAGTGCCGGCATCAAGACGAGATCCCAAAGGGATGAACGTTCATTACATCTCATTACCAAGTCAGTGGGAGCATACCACCATGCGTTTCAACATGTGCAAGATATGCTGGTTGACCACAAGTGCGTGGACACTTTTAGAGTGACAGGAAAACACCTATACACTAAAGTAACTATGTGAACAAATCGCACTCATTCACAGCCTTTGACATCAGTCTTAAGGTGATCGGCATCCTTGTGTCCCTAAGACTTCCGCAGAAGCCACTGCAAATTCTCAAAGTTAATTGGCCAGCAACAAAAATAGAGGCACTCTTTTCCGCAAAACTTGAAACAAAATGTTCAACATCCGTAGGCGGAAATGGTGCTAGCAAAGCCAGAGGCTACTGTAGCTTGGAGAGCATCAACCTGGCTTGTGTAGGCAGAGTCGACTACGAAGTATCAGCAATGAAAAACTGCCTGAAATGCCTGTTAAAGACTTACTGGTGCCTTCGAGGGCAGTGAAAAAGGCATCCGCGTCAGACTAGACCACATCAGTAAACCGACTAGCAAGAGACAATGAGAACGAGCTCCGGAAGATTCGAGACTTACAGATAGTGTCGACAAAGCTGAGCAGACAGAGCTCGTGTAGCCGGATGACGCGACAACCGATTCCTAAGAGGTACACGACGTCAGCTACCAAAGCAATATTGTCCAACCACCTTTGATATACCAAGGCCTTACCTTGGCAGTAGCATCACTCAGTGTGTCAGTAATCTGAGCAGTCAAGCTGTCCACGTCAGCGTAGATGGTGGCTGAGTCGGCGGCGCTCAGGGCGCCGGTAGAGGTGACCTCGGCGGTGGCGGCGTCGATAGATGAGGACAGGGTGTTGTAGCTGGTCAGCAGGGAGAGCGCCTGGAGAAGCGAGCCGGTGAAGGCGTTGATGGCCGTGTTGAAGGAGGTCAGGTCCGAGCTGACGGTGGCGATGTCGGCCTCCACCTCGGCGGCTGTGCGCTTGTCGACTGGGCTGCCGAGGGCGAAGCTCAGGAGGGTAGTCATGACGATCTTGGAGAACTGCATTTTGGTGGTTGCCTTTTGGTGGAGCTTGTCTGGTTTAGATCTTTGTTTTGATGAGAGATAGGCTTTTTCGATCTTCTCGATCTCCTCCGAAGACATCAAGACATGCCCTCTCATTTATAGATATCTCCCATCCTCTTCATCCCCCCCAAGCGGCGCCCGCGGATCTCCAGATGCCATCGAGTCGTTGAAAAGTTGCGGTGTTCATGACCACCGCACGGTCGAGTCGTCGAGGCATGTTGCACTTCGTGCCGCCCTGTGACCAAGAGATTGGCTTCGACGAGAGGTCGACGATGCCACCCATCGAGGTGTCTATCCCGTTCTGGAAATGCCTCCGGAGGGCGGGGTCAGAGTTCGGGGATCGTGGATACCACCTGTGTAAGTCATGGCTTGGCTGGAGAGAGACTCAGGCGGGAATCACGGAGCCGGTGGACAGGTAGCTTTCACTGAGCCCTGGTCCTTTATTTATGTCAGTACGACTCAGAGTTGCGAGCCAAGATGCTGGGTGAGACCCAATGAAACGAGGCCGTCAGCAACTGGCGAGGACTGCATTCCCATCTTGTAGCCTTTCCGAACAGACCCCGAGAATCACCATGGACTGGGTGCTCGGGACTTGGGAGGGGTCAACAAACTCAATCGCTCGGTAATAGGCAGCATACCACGTGCCTAGATGTAAGGTCGTAGGCTTCCGCAGTCAATCCACAATATGAACCTCGCTTACAGTTGGGCGAAAAGATAGACTCGACCACCATCGCCCCGCCCCACAAACCTGATTTTATACAATGGATTGCCAAGTGAGGCTTCAGTATACAAATTTCTTCAGCATACTAACAAGCCATTGCCCAATCAGTCGAGCCGCAGTTGGAAGGGTCCGCGGACAGCCTCGAGCAACGAAATACCTGCTTGGCTGGTAGCAGTTCCCCGCTCCGACGTTGCAGCCGCGCGAGAGCTCTCTCGCAGTACGGGACTGCAACGTCTTTCACACCAGTCAGCGTGCGCCCATACATAGAAGGACTCCGTGCTTGCAGGAATCTGGTCCATGTGCTGGGCTTTTATGGACTCCGCGGGGAGGATCGTGCGGGATGTGGGCAGATATCGGAATGCCAAGTTCTTTGGAAAGAAAGAACAGTCGCGGGCTAAGCAGTTTAGTTGACAACAGATTAGCACTATGTGTTAGTAACAACACATTCTAGACCACTTACGTACCTACATAGAAGCAATTCCAAAGTCTAAGTGGATCATACGCATGCATCGTAGTTTTGGGTTTAGGTCATACTAGTTTAAACAGTAGTAACGCGGGTTGCTTTAGAGGTAAGTGGATCCTTTTAAAATGTGTTAGTCTTCAATGTGATCGAAATAAGTCAACAGAAAAAACTCCTAGAGCAAGTCAATAGAGTGCTCAAGTTAGGGTTCTCTCGTATGAACTGATTCCGAGCTATACGCAAATTCATTGTTTGAAGATCTCCTTTATAGTAACTGGCGATATCAATAAACTTCGATACATTTCTCGTCTCTATAATCCGAGATTGCAATCACACGCATGCTCTTACAATATCATAATAAACCGCGGGTCCCTGTCGTCACCGCACCCCTCAAACTCAGCGTACTTGCCAGATTGCTTGTCCCTGTTCACCTTCCTGCAGTACAGCACGTTCGCCAGGACAGCCACCCAAGCGTAGCACAACAGGCCGAGTATGACCGAGTGACCCTTGTGGTACAGTGGGCCCTCCGACTGTGGGTAGATAAACGCTACATGGGAAAAAGGCACCGTCAGTACAAGACACACAAAAGACACTACGTGAAAACACACGTCGACTCGGAGGTAGTGGAAAAATAGGTTAGAAGATGGAGGGGCAGTACTCACTGGCAACAAAACCACCGGCATTGGCAACGGCGAGTTGTAGGGCCGACGTGGTGGCGCGCTTGTAGTGGCCAGCTGAGTTGTTCGAGTTCCAGACCAGCACGCAGGGGACGCTCGAATACATCCCAATGGCCATAAGGCAGGTCATACCGAAGCGTGCCTGGGGCGAGGCGATGTTGGCGATGACGGCGTAGCCGGCGATGGCGACGGGCAATGTGAAGAGCATGATAGTTCCGCGCAGCTTGAGGCGGTCGGAGAGGAAGGCTATGAAAACTGGATCGTTTCGAAAGCGCACGCGCGGGTCAGTTGTTTTGTCACATGTAAGGAGAGACTAATGGACGGGGAAAGGGGCTTGGTTTGTGAGGCTCACCTGTTACGGGCGTTGCGACTGCGTAGGGGATGACGGACCAGAGCTGGGTCTGGTTCGCATTGGCGGTAATGTGCATGTCATTAATGATAGTCGGTAGGAATAGACCAAACGAGTAGAGCCCGGAGAGGATGGCGAAGTAGGCCGTGGCTGTTAGCCAGACTTGAATGTTGAAGACGCCTCTCTTGACTTCGGACCACCTGAATTTCTCTTCCCTTTCGAGGTTAACACTGCCAGGCACAATATCAGTATACTGTACCACAAGGGTTGAACCCAACTTGCAGGATGAGACAGAGAAGTAGAAAACATCTTACTTGAACCTCTCTCCATTGGATACCTCCCCCGATAGCCGCTTCGCAGCAAACTCGCGCTCCTCCGGCGTAAGGAAAGACGCGGTATGCAGGTTGCTAGCGAGGCAGAAATACGCAATGACACCACATACGACTGTAAGTAGTCCCTCGATGATAAAGATCCACCTCCACCCCTCCAGACCGCCGCGTGGGCCGATGGCAGAGAGTCCCCGGGCGAGCAGGCCACCAAAGGCCCCCGAGAGCGACGCGGCGGTGTAGAATATGCCTATGCGCAGGGCCATCTCCCCGCGCGTGTACAGGCCCGAGAGGTACAGCACCATGCCGGGGAGCAGGCCGCCCTCGGTGGCGCCGAGGATGGCGCGGACGGCGACGAAGGAGCCGTAGTTGCGCACGAAGCCCAGGCACATGGTCACCGTGCCCCAGGCGCAGGCCAGGGCGGCCAGCCAGACGCGGGGCGTCAGCCGCTTGAGGATCAGGTTGGAGGGGAGCTCGCTGTGGTGTGGCACGTGGTCAGCTGCTTGTTTTGGGAAAGAATACTATGTTATTGAGGGCAGTGAGGTGTTACGCCTAGTCGTAAACTCTCTTTGGATTGAGTTCTGCCACAGGGTAGCACGACAGGGTGACATGGGATGTGGATGGTAAGCAATATGGCATGTCGACCAGTAACTGACCTCGCAATATAAGTGGCATAGAAGACGGCCAGGCCCTGGTTGTACTGCAGGTTGGAGATCTTGAGGTCCTCCTCGAGGCCGATAATCTTTGCGTTGCCGACATTTGTTCTGTCGAGGAACGAGCACAGAAACAGCAGAGCTAGGATAGGCAGTACGCGTGTGTCTGTCTTGAAGAGTATGGTCCTCGTCATGTGGGCATGGTGCTCGTGGTGAAGGTGTGAGTCCTCGATGACGGCGTCCGAGGGCTTGTCGACGTCGTTGTCGACGTCGACATCCGCTAGGGAAGAGCGATTCATCTTGGATGGATGATACCAGGTGGCAGATTGGAATGCCGATGCAAAGAATAAAAAAAAATCGCCGCTGGAATCTATTTCAAAATTGGGAAGGCCAATATCGGGATAAATAGACTAGATAGTCGACGCGTAACCACAGAAATTAGACCGAATACAAGAAAGACATGACGGACGGAAGGTTGCAGTGAAAAGAGAGACATCAGACTGCCAGTAGAAAATTGTTATGAGTAGCCGAGTGAAGGGAAAGGCGACCGGTCTCCATAGCTAGCTCGGTGCGTGGGGCCAAGCCTTCCCCAGGCCCCAAGGAAGCTTGTAAGCGTCAAGCTTTTCCCCAGGAAACCCACACGTTGAGTCCACTTCCCCGCAATCCCTCAGTGCTGGTCCCCGCAGCTGCTCTGTTCGCTACCCACTCATAATAACGAGAAATTGCTTATCCGGCATTCGTCAGCGGCGGTTCTCGTGAGGGGGTCCCTTTGTCCTGGCTCATTTTCCGGGTCTAGACTACTTTGGGTCACTGAACCTGGCCCAGCGCCAGGGGATCGGGACTCGAGAAGGGCTGGGGATTTGGAGAGCGGTGTTGACCGTCTGTGTGACTTGACTCGCCTGTTATTTTACGGTGAGAGACAGTGGCGGTAACAAAAGCAAAAACATATTTCAGAGGCAGAGACGCCAGCTCTTTAAGAGGGAGACATTGCGACGGAAAGGGATAGATAGACTCTGCCACAGTAGACATTGCTTCCGGCCCCCATTTCCGAGTCGGCTCAATGCTTTCTTTCCCCTGTCATCTTCTCTCTTGGCCTACTTCCTCTTGGTCATCACAACTTGGAACCCTAGAGCGATTTGCTCACGCTGGCACCAACAGGCACAGAGGAGTGGACCCTGGCATAACCCTGACCCTGACCCTGACTTCGAGCGGTGCTTGATCTGTCTCCCGACCCGGTTGACGTCAGGATAACGCCGAGGCTCGGCGTCGATGAAGGACCATTGATACCATTAATCAACGGGCTGTTCCGGCCTCCTCGATGGAGAAGCCGAATACCGCCCGATCCCATACAGCCACCACAGCCAGGACCTTGTCCGCGGCCAAATGCCAGTTGTAAATTTATTTGTTGACTTGATTTCCGTTCTAGACTGCGTGTAGTCACTTTCTGCCCAATTGACAGCAGGTATCACCAGCGAGAGAACATCAAACATGGCTGCGACGACTCGACAGCTGCGGCGCTCAATGCCCTCCCTGCTCGCTTCGGCGCAACCTTCAAGACAATCAGCAGCGACGGCGTCGGCGCCATTGTGTCTCAGCCGGTATAACTGCCTGAGGAGGAACAACGGCACAGTCGCCCTCGCCTCATCCACAGCAGCTGTCTCCTCGCGCCGCCTGTTCTCGTCCTCGACAGCGCGCCGCTCGGCCGACCCAAGCCCCTCAGAGAGCAAGGCGCCGGCGCCCACCCGCGGCGGGTCAAAGCTGTTCAAGGACGCAGACGCCGCGGTGGCAGACGTCAAGTCCGGGTCGGTCATCCTGTCCTCGGGATTTGGCCTCTGCGGTGTGGCAGAGACGCTCATCACCGCCTTGCACCGCCGGGGCAAGGACAGCCTGCACTCGTTGACGGCCGTGTCCAACAATGCCGGCGTTGAGGGCAAGGGCGGTCTGTCGGTGCTGACCAAGGAGGGCCAGGTCAACCGCCTCGTGCTCAGCTACCTGGGCAGCAATAAGATCCTCGAGAAGAAGTACCTGACCGGCGACATCGCCATCGAGCTGTGCCCCCAGGGCACCCTGGCTGAGAGGATCCGCAGCGCGGGCGCTGGCATCCCTGCCTTCTTCACAGCCACCGGAGCTCGTAAGTACAGCACCTACTCTGACTTGAACCACCCCACACCATGCGCGTTGGGCATTGAACTGACACGGCCCGCCCCCCAGACTCCCTCCTCCAGGACGGCAAGATCCCTGTGCGGCTCTCACCAGACGGCAAGGTGCTCGAGGGCGGGCGCCCGCGCGAGACGCGCATCTTCAACGGCAAGACGTACCTGATGGAGACGGCGCTGCCCGGCGACGTGGCCATCCTGCGCGCCTGGAAGGCCGACAAGGCCGGCAACTGCGTCTTCCGCTACACGACCAAGGCATTCGGCCCCATCATGGCCAAGGCGGCGCGCCTGACCGTCGTCGAGGCCGAGCACATCGTCGAGATCGGCGAGATCGACCCCAACGACGTCGACCTGCCGGGCATCTTTGTCGACCGCATCGTCCCCGCCACGGCGGACAAGCAGATCGACATCCTCAAGCTGCGTGAGGAGGAGAGCGGTGGTGATGGTGGCAGTGCGGCGTCTGTGAGCCCCGCGCAGGAGAAGCGCAACCGCATTGCGAGGCGCGCGGCCAAGGAGCTCAAGGATGGCTTCTACGTCAACCTGGGCGTGGGCCTGCCGACTTTGGCGCCGAGCTTCGTGCCTGAGGGCCGCAAGGTGTGGCTGCAGAGCGAGAACGGTATCCTGGGCATGGGCCCGTACCCGACCAAGGACGAGGTTGATCCGTAAGTTGTCCCCGTCACCTCGACCTCAATCCTCTGCTGGGGTGACAAAAGCTAACCAGCGGCCACTTCTTACAGGGATATCATCAACGCAGGCAAGGAGACAGTAACCCTCCTCCCCGGCGCAGCGACCTTCGACTCGTCCGAGTCCTTCACCATGATCCGCGGCGGACACGTCGACGTGTCGATCCTGGGCGCGCTGCAGGTGTCTGCTTCGGGCGACCTGGCCAACTTCATGATCCCGGGCAAGGTGTTCAAGGGCATGGGCGGCGCCATGGACCTGGTATCCAACCCGGACAAGACCAAGATCGTCGTCACGACCGAGCACGTCGCCAAGGACGGCAGCTCCAAGATCGTCCAGCTGTGCACCCTGCCGCTGACAGGTGCCAACGTCGTCAGCACTATTATTACCGACCTGTGTGTCTTCCAGGTCGACCGCGAGGCTGGCGTGCTCACGCTCACTGAGATCGCGCCTGGGGTTGAGGTCGAGGAGGTCAAGGCCAAGACGGATGCGAAGTTTGTCGTGGCTGATGACCTTCAGGTTATGGAGTAGGGGCCAGAAGCAGGTCAGTATATAATAGGTTTGGATTCTTTTTGCAATGGGGCTTCTGTAGATAATGCATTTGCTTTTATGGATTGTTTTGCCTGGAGTTGGCGCATGTGTTGTGGGTAGTTCAGTGCATATAGAAGCAATTGAACTGTGAGAACTGAAGAACATTGGAAGAAGCCGATTAAACCGTGGCAAGATGCTGATGCATATGTCTTTTCAACACACAATCTATCTACAAGTGATCTATGCACCCCTTCCTCAAACAAACAACAACAGAGTCTACAGCTTAGCCGCAAAATTATTCCCAATAGCCTCAACAATCCCATCAACACTCCTCAGCACCCACTCCCCGCCCTCATCCCCAGCAAGCCACTCAATCCCCTCCCTCTCGGCATCACTCTCCGCCTCACGCACATGAATCCCCTGGTCCACCGCCTTCCTCAGCCCAAAGACATGCGACAGCACCTGTGGCCCCACGCCCGTCTGCGCGCGCAGGCACGCGATCGCAACAAGACTCGTCAGCACCCTCCCCACATCCGCCAGCCCGCCCCGCTCCACCCCCTCCGGGTTCGACAGCAGCGGCGCGTAGTGGCTCCCGTGGATATGGACCGGCAGGTCCGGGTGCGAGTCGGCCAGGCGCGCCGTGAGCTTCTCGTCGAAGGGGTCGTAGACGCTCTTCCACAGGCCCAGCCCCGCCTTCCTCCGCTGGGGGAGATTCTCGGGCGTGATGAGCCGGGAGGCGCGCGTCTCGAGTTTCTCTTGGATTTCGCGGGCGAGACCCGCCCGGAAGGCGCCCAGGCTGTTTATCGAGCGGGGGATGCCGTTGAAGGAGATGCACTTCAGCCCCACCTCGCGGATGAGCTCGGCTGCCGGCACGGGCTGGAGGGGCGTGTAGGCTCTTGAGGAGGGGTTGGAGGCTGTTGTTTGCAGGGCTAAGAGGGAGTCTGGGGAGTTGAGGGTGAAGGTTGCTGCTGACTGGTCCTTGGGTCAGCATGTGTCTTGTGAGGAGAAGAGGGTGGAGGAAGGAGGACAGCGACGTACGGAGAGAACAATCCAGGGCCTCGGGCCCAGCTTCTTGGAGTGCGCCTCGCTGGCGATGCGCTCGTAGATCTTGGAGATGCCGATTGGGGCCTTTGCCGGGCCTGGGCGGGAGAAGGGCGCATTGACGAGCTCCTTGAGGGCTGGGGAGAGCTTCGACATGGTGTGTGTTGTGAGCGTGTGCGTATATTCGTCGTGTGTGTATGTGTCGTATGCTGTGGCTCTGGTGTTGAAGCTGTCTCGGCAGATGCTGGGTCCCTTTCAGATGCGACTGAGCAGCTCTTCTCCAATTGGGTTTGTGTTTGCTCGGACAGGCTCGGCTTCTTGTGAGTAGGGGTCTAGTAGCCTACTTGATCATATAATGATAAAAGTGTGAGCGTAGGAACACGGATAAGCACCAGGCAGGGGAAACAGGTCAATTGAGCGAGCCAAGATAGGGGCCGAGAATGGCACGACGTTCTTCTGGCATCCGCATTGCTTGCATCATCGTCTTGCGTCGCGCGCCGTTGGGCCGAAGCGGCAGCGACAACGGCAACGAGGTGGGGGGAGCCCATGTGCTCTGCTGCACTTTTGGGGGAGCTGAGCAAGCTGCTGTGGGGCTGGGCTGTGGCATGGGTGGCAGTTGCTCGTGAATATGCGGCGGGCAGAAAAACCACCGTTCGGAAAAGCCGCGGAAGGTGTGCTTGGGGGACTCGTGGCTGGGTTGGACACGGCCGAGATTGGGTCGGGCCGGGCCTCGGGCGAGTCGGACCATCCGGTTCTGTATCCTACTTGTGAGAACCGACTGGCGGCTGTGAGACATGGGCCGGCGTCTGAAGTAGAAGGACAAGGAACATGATAACCGTAGGAATGGGGGATAGTAATGTCATTTCTCGACTTCAGGGTCAGTCCTGTCCTGAATTGTCATGATATGACCTGAATTGAGGCTGTCGTCGAAGGAGAACATCATGAGTAAATCACAGAGGGAAAAGCAAAAGCAGCCCTGGTGGCTTGGGTGAGTTCGCATCTGGCTCTGATCAAATGGCCCTGGAGAACATTTGTGCTAATGCAACTGGTCTCTCAGCGGTGCCGCTGCATCGATGGCTGTGTGCTTCAGTGAGTCCTCACCCACAGTGCCAAGAGCACCAGTGTGGCGATTACGAACTGACGATAGCTTCACACAGCACACCCACTTGATCAGACAAAATAGTAAGATAACACAGTAGTCTGTTCTCTTCCAAGTGAGACTAAACAACACCATGAATTAATATGAGGATCATAGCCGGATGCAAGTAATGCACACGCGAGCCCCAATGCTCAAGACTCTTTCCTCCTTCGCTCTCCGAGATGGTAACTCTCCTCTCTCTCCCTCACATCTTCAGAGCCGTATACTGAACCCATCACCAGGAATCCCCTCCCTCTGGACCGGCCTCTCAGCCTCTATTCTCCGCCAATCAACCTACTCGACCGCACGCTTCGGCCTCTACAGCCTCCTTGCACAGCACCTAAAATCAAAATCCCCAACCGGCCAGCAGCTCTCCTTCTGGGCAACCATCGGCGCCGCGGGCCTGGCCGGCGGCCTCGCCGGGGTGATCGGCAACCCGGCCGAGGTCATCCTCGTCCGCATGTGCGCCGACGGCGCAAGGCCGCCTGCGGAGCGGGCGAACCACCCGGACGCGCTGCGGGGGCTGTGGCGTATCGCCCGGGACGAGGGGCTGGGGACCTTTGCGAGGGGGTTGGGTCCCACGGTCGTGCGGAGCGTGTTGATGAATGTTGGGCAGATTGCGCCGTAGGTTTTTCTATTTTCAAAGGATGTGCCTTCTCGGTTCCCATGTCGTTGGGGGTGTGATGGGCGTTGGACCGCTAGCTCCTGAACTGACGGACATGCCCGCCAGGTACACGGCCGCCAAGCGCACCCTGCTGGCAAACACCTCATTACACGACGACGTAAAGACGCACATGCTGTCCTCCCTCGTCGCGGGCACAGTGGCCACCACCATCTGCGCGCCCGCCGACGTGCTCAAGAGCCGCGTCCAGGCCGCGAGCAAGGCCGGCGCCGGCTCGTCGGTGTGTTCCTCTCCTCCTTCTTCCCTTGATTTCTCTCCTGCCTCCAATTTATGGTGTGAGAGTTCCAACGCAGCTGACGAACGAGACAGAGCCTCATCCAGATAACAACCCAGGGCCTGCGCACCGAGGGCCCCCTGTTCCTGATGAAGGGCTGGACGCCCGCTTGGTTGCGCCTGACGTGAGTAGCACGAAATTTCCCTGACTGAATATAGTTTGTCTCGTTGGGACTGACATCCCCCTTTCTATGCCGCAGCCCGCACACGGTCTTGACGTTCGTATTCATGGAGAAGTTGCAGGATCTGGTCAACTGGAGGGCGGTCGGCGCCCCGCCCGTGGAGATCAAGGTCTGAGGTTCTTTGCCTGCGTGAACCGTCGCGTGAGGCGACGTTTGCCCCCTTTCCAGCTCATATCGGCGCATGTACACTTGCATTCATATCGGTCTTGGCGTTTGATGAACATGAATTCTGTTTTGTTGGTTCATAGTTTCACGGTAGGTATCGTCTTGAGTTTATCCCATTTTAGATGTGTCGTCACGAGACCAGACGCGACCGATGCATTGTGCCGGATCTGGTACACCATGCTATATGCAAAATCTCAGGCAGAATGTCTTCCTCGACGAAACACGAGCAGTCCAACCTCGCCAGCGAGTCTTTCATCGCTGCCCAACATTATTGTACAGTGGCCTGCGTCCACTATCTAACCTCCTTTTAGAGCCCATAGTCGGGCAGGTTGTTCCAGTTCAACATATAATCGAAGTTGGTCGCATCCTCCCAGGTGAACCCACTCCCGCCGCCGTTGGCTCCAATCCCGCCCATGCCACTGCCGAATGCACTAGGGTCGAAATCGGCCCCTGTTCTATTGAGCGCCTCAACGATTTGATCATCGCTCATGGCCGAGAACTGGAACAGGTCAGATGGGTGCGACGACCAACCCGGCGTGTCATACGCCGCAGTAAGGCCCGCTGATGGCGGCTGGGGGATGGCGAACCCGCCCTGGTTCAAGCTGGCCCCCGACCCCGTCCTTGCGTTGGACTGGTGCGAGAAGGCAACTCCGCCCGCTGTCTGACGTGCAGATTCCGTGTACGCGGCCGCCGGCCGTGGTGTACCTTGTCCGTGCCGCGAAGGACCTGCGGTCTCTACGGCACTGGCTTCCTTCTTCACCAGAAGCCTCAGGTACCTTCCGTACAGCCGGCCCATACCCTGTCGGTGCTTTGTGATGTTTCCGATCTTCTCCATCATGTCCGCTGTCTCCTCAATCAGTGTCCTCACACTTGGCGCTAGGACGCTACTGCTGTTCCCTCCTGACATCTGTGTGCTCAGCTTCAGGGCGAAACAAGCTGCGAACGACACCATTATGGCCGTGTTGTTGGGCATCGAGAAAAGCTGAGACTCGCCCTGAACCGCAGCACGCATCACATTCAAGGCCGCAGAAAGGCCGGCCGTCCTGAAGAAATGGCGGACTTCGAGCGGTGCGGTAGGGTGGTTGATGACACTGCTGTAGATGGAAAGACGGGTGTGTGTTACGAGCACCTCCACGTAAGGAGGCAGGCGGTGTTCTACAAAGTCAGCGGCATTCCAAGGATGGTGTGATGAGGAAGACTCACGAGGACCTGTGCCGCCCAGAGTCATGCCCCACTCAAGGTGCCACTGCTCAAAGAACTTGTCGACAGTGCTCTGTATCCTTCGAGAAGTCAGTCAAAAATTGCGTAGTCGGCTGTGAGGTTGGTGATCACTTACGACTGGGCGATTAGAGACCCGTCTGTCAGCCCGCTTTTGGCTCCGTCACACAAAGATCTGATCGTGGCGAATAGGTCATCCAAGTCCCTCCGTAATACTGCCATGGATACCAAGTGCCCATCCATGGGGTCGGCTATGTCCGATATGTGCCATCGATCACACTTCCTAATCAGCGGTGTCATCGGAAGCGTGGAGGGTCGCCCTCGCGCCAGACACATTCCTCTTTCAAGAACAAAGAGTGCAATCCAGCACCGCTCCCTCCGCCGTACGAGCCTCCGCCCAAGCTCCGAGTTGGGGTCGACGCTTTTGAACCCGCCCAGCCTCAGGGCTAGTTCTGGGTCCATGCAGTCCTGCCTCGCCAGGTCCCCAGAGACGCCGTTCTTGAATGCCTCCATGGGCATTGATACTTTGGAATTCTGTAGATCTATGGCAATAGTTGTTGCCAATGAGACGTACCAGCATGTCTCGTCGTCGGTGCTGTGTACGCCTGGGCCCATCCAAGGAACGTTGATCATGAAAGCCAGAACGATCTCTGTAGATCTGTGCCGTTTCTCGATGACCTTATTCGTGAGCCACCTACAATGATTGGACAATCGCTTAGATAAAGCACCGGCGGACTCGATGAACAAGGCGGCGGCAGCCATGATGGACGTAAACAGGAACGAGGAACGAGACCGTGTCCATGGTACAGTGTAGATGACAGGATCTAGACCCCAGCGCGTGTGGGCAAGATTCCTGTGGAAACTGTAAGGGCACATGTCAGCAGCAGTCACCCTATGGGAGCCATGCAAGGGCCATTTCTCACAAGTCAAAGAGCCTCTCGGCCTCATCTTCCGTCACCAGGCCCAACTCGATTGGGTCGTAGCCTTCCCCTCGGTCGACATTGAAGTGAACTGTCCCAAAGAAGCTCTCGACATATCTCATCTCAGGGTCATTCTCCTCGACGACGACGCTTGCGGGAGCCTGGGAGGCCGCTGTGCCAGGTGACTGGCTGTGACTCGAAACCGGGGACAAGTGCAAATTAGACGCCCGGGCCAGCAGCTGCAGGGGGTTCTCAGCATCGTCAACGGCCAGCCGCTCCTCGGGCTTCACCGGGTGGTGAGAGTGAGAGAACGTCGATGTGCGTCGGCGATGGGCGTCTTTGCGCGGCCTGGGGCTTTCCTCCTCCTCGGACGACGAGTCCTGCAGCTCGCTAGACGCTGCAGTGCTGAGGCGAGGCCGCTTATTGCTGTCACCGGTGCTGTTCAGGTGGGCACCCTGGCCAGCTGCTATCATGGCCTTGAGCTCATTAATGGCCTTGCCTGCGTCGGCGCCTTGCACGCCGGGCCCTGCTCTTCGGATGGCCTCCTCCACCTGGTACAGGGCCTTCTCCAGGCCTTTGC